>JAJOZX010012054.1:0-113425 GCA_023014485.1 Bathynomus jamesi | reverse complement strand
TCGGGTCACCTGTCGTTCACCAAGGATGGAATCGGCTGACCTGCCAACCCCTTCGGGGACGACTGTGGGGCCGAGTCGACCGAATGGAACCGGAGACGTGGATTGCGGCAGCCCGGGGACCGTCGCGGGTTCAGAGGGTAAGGAGTCTCTAGGCAGGGTTCAGTGGTCATGCAACGGGGGAGGGTTCCGTTGTCCAAATTGGCACCTCCCTGTTTGTCTGTGTTTTTCCGGGACACCCGGGGTGACGACAGGGGGTACCAGTAAAACCGGGCGGGTGGGGGAGAGGACAAAGTCTGGGTGGCCGATGAGGGAAGAGCTGGAGGTATGAGAGAGGCCGGGTCAGTGGGGGTACAAGGGGATGAGCCAGTGTGCTCTCGTGGTGGGGTGAAGATGGCACCAGGAAGTAAGGGTAGATCCATGAGGCTCGAGGGTACTCTGGTCACACCATGTAGGCGTGCCAGTGCCGTGTCCACTGGATCCTCGGATGTGGGATGATGTGCCCCGTGTCTCGCCCTAGGTGGTGGCTCGTGCACGTCAGCAACGACTGTCAACTTATGTAGGGGCGAGTGCGAGGGTGAGGTCATCGTAGGCGAGGTTAAGGGTGTAGGTGCTCGAGTTCTACTTTTAGAATTAGAAGAGAGGGAGACTTGTTGGATGGTCGGTGAGTCTGGAGACTCACTCCGGCGTCTCCGCCTCGTTGATTTACCTCGGGCACTAGGTTTGGGTGTGTTCTCGGAGTGCGGTGAGAGCGGGGTTCCTGGGAGACGGGAACCGAGAGTCCCGATTCCAGAGGTCTAGGAAGTGTGTAGCTTTGGAGATTCATGGTGGGTAGGCACAGTAGGGGGCCAGGTGGCTGCCGGGTCCGGCGTGGGGCCCGATCGGGAAGGGGGATTAGTAGTCGATGGGGGTTTGAGTGGCGTATTCGGACTGCGAGTCTAGGGAACTGAACCGAGGGCTGCAGCATAGAGAGACCCTCGGCCTCACCTCCCAACTCCGCCACCAGCAGGGCCCGGACTTCCTTCTCAAACTTAAAAAAAAATACATTCACGAGATGAAGAAGGATGTGTGCCGGCGCAGTTTGAACATTTAGGCGAGTTGGGACATCGTTCTGGGTGGGCGATATCCCCGCAACGTACGCACAGTTGTTGTGGCTGTCGGAATACCGAACTGACGTACCCAAACTTGTTGCACTTAAAGCAACGGGTCGGGTCTGGAATGTATGGGCGGACTGAAAACTCGCATGACGCGCGGTCTCCCATGCCCCACACAACACCACCGGGAGGGACAAGGGTGTTGAACTGAGGAGGAAGCGCGGGGTGGGGGAGGAGGTACCTCCTTGACGAGACGTGAATCGATGAACCTTAATGACACCCTGGGGTGTGAAGTCTTCTAATAACTCGTTCTCGGGTATCATCAATAAACGAGTAGCGAAGATCGTGCTCCGACTCTGGTTCAGGCGAGGGTGAGGGGAAACGGTCACCGAGCATCCGATGACTTCTGTGAGGGAGAGTAGGGCATTCGTTTCTGCCCCCTGTTCGCAATTTTATAAGGAGAGAACCGTCCTTCTGTGGTCTGACGTCATAACGGCTACAGTTGCTGCGCGTGCGGATCGCCTGAAATGTCCTTTCAGAGTTGGACGGCAGGGATCCAGAAGTAGGGCGTATAACTAAAAATTTGTGAATACTAGGTAGGGAGAGGGAAGCTGTTGGTTCGAGGTGGACTGGGACATCTAGTGGTCGATCGGACGGACGTGGGAGCAGACTTCCCCGTCCGTCACGAGACTCTTTCCGTGGAGGCGGGTCGATGACGGGTGAGGGGGGCATACGGAGAGAGCGAGAGGCCTGGTTCTCGTGGACCCTGTTGTCTTGCCCGTAGCTGGCTGAGGGGAGCTGGGGTGGGACCCCTGCTCTAGAGGTGTGTCCAAAGGCATGGTCAAGGTACAAGTTGCGGTCGGTGACGAGGGAGAATGCGAGTGTTCCGTAGCCAGAGGAGGGGCGACCCTCTTACGACATGGTCTTCCAGTGGTAGAGGACTCGGGGGGCCTGGTCGCCCACCACCCGAGTTCTAGGGCTAGTAGTAGTATCCATACTTTATTAGATTGAGAAAAACGGACCCAGGGGCCGCGAGAAACTGCCTACTGGTGAGAAAGGGAGGCGGAGCGCAAACCGCAGGGGGCGGGGTACCTCGTCCCAAGGGGGGACACCGTCGGCTTAAAAACGGGGCCCCGTGATGCGAAAGTTTGCCCCCAAACGGCGCAAAGACCCCAGCCCCCCAATCCCACCGGCCCGGACACCCAACCATCCAACACAGTGCTTGGGCGTCACCTCCGGAGGAGCCAAAGACTTTAGTGGCACTTAGCTCGGTCTCCCCAGTAGCCTGTCCGGCATGGGTGAGGCCCCGCCGACGTAGCCCACCCACCACGACAAGGTGGCCACAGGAGGGGGTTACTCATTTTTATTGCCTGACGCAGAGGCCTATATAGGTAGACTGGACGGTGCCTTATTTAAACAGCTGTTCGGTGGGCTGTTTTCGCTGCTACGTCTAAACTTTCACAAGCCCACAAACCTTTCCAAGACGATAGCTTCAACCAAATGTCCGAGAAATAGTAAATGTGTCGATATAGTGACGTCATTCTCGACATACTGAGAACCTTTAAAAGAAGGGTTAAGAATGTAATGTTTCACTCGCTGTAAACAGAGTTCATACCGAAACGAACACTGTTCAGTCTCGACATCTTAACCTTAATTACATTTATAGAGTTTGAACAACTGTTCAGGATTTTTAACAGAATTCGGAATGCCATCACTGTAACGACACATTTACTTTTTCTCGGACGGTTGGTAGAAGTTAGTGTGTCGGAAAAGTCTGTGGGTTTATTCATTTATCACTGTACACGGGGTGTGAACCTCACAATTTCGTTTCTTCGAATATATTTAAGGGTTTTCTCGCTTGACACTTTACACGATTCGTGTTTCTGTAACTTTTTATAACTCCGTCCTCAATTATAACACCCGAAATCCCTTTAGCGCCTGTGGACAGACGATAGTGAAAATTCTCACACTTTCTCTTCTTTAGGGGCCCTTCGAACCAGATCCTTACTATTCAATTTACAAACTACGTTTTGAAACAAAACAAATCAGCATTTAAGCAAAAATGAAAAACAAGCAAATAAATAAAAAAGTGCAATAATCACAAAAGAATAAATAAGGAAAAATGGCAGGTTGAAATCATTATTCTAATTTTTGTACCTCTGAGTGTGTGCTTTTGCGAATCAATTTTGAAAAAAAGCTCTGTAAGACGAATGAGAAAAAAAAGGGGTTAATTTTGAGTTCATTATAAGGGGAAGTGAGAGAGAAAGGGGGGCAAGGGTCTTACACGAGGGAGAGGACGATCGTCTAACAAGGTTATTTCAAAGAAATTATTGTAATGTAAGCTGCTGTTATCCAACAAGTAAATAGACTCCTCCGAGTAATTAAGTGACAAATGAAAAACTTATCGATATGAACTCCATGAAACCCATTTTCTACTCTATTTCATACATTAACCTAAAACCAAATTAAACTTACTTCAACTCCCTTACATCACTGCTCCTAATTCTACCGTCTTTTCTATCTTGTTAGTAAGCACTAACTATTTTACTTCAACGCAATACTAAAGCTGATTCACTAGTTACGAGATAACTTCCCGCGTTTGTCTCGTGATGAGCCAATAGTGGTAACAACAGCTAACTGAAGCGACAGGCTTTACATTTTTAACGAATTTATCCGTTTATTTGCCGAGTGGTTTAAAAATTTTAATTTGAAAAATACAACGCAGTACAGTAATAAATATGAATTACTAATTAAGTAGGCAAACCTTCGATTGCGAAGGAATGGAAACTTTTAGGAATTTTGGGAACTTTCTATGGAAAGTTTCGAGAATTTTGAATGCATCGGGAATGTGGAGAATTTTCAATTTTAGGTCATTTTTAGTTTATTAGATATTTTTTTACATTAAACAGCAAAATATAACATACTCGTATTTAAAAATTTTCCGCCCAAAAATCAAGTTCTGGCTTCTTATATCGAGTTCAGGTAAGTTTGCTAAGAATATACCCGCTTAAAAATACAAATTTGAAATCAGTATGGGAAATTCACGTTTTAAATATTCACTAATTGGCAAGATTTAATTTTACATGGGGAATTTCCTTCGTGTGAAATAATTGGCAGTTGAAAGAAATTTCCAGGGCTGTGTTTCTGCTGATACCAGTCATCATACTGAAGCGAAAGCGAATCATTTGCCACCATCACCAAATGCATTTGAATAGCTTTTTCTTAAATTCTACACTTTTTGCAAATAAGTAAATTATTTAAAAATACGCATCTGTTCATTTTAGGAAGCGAGAGTTTTTGAAAATTTCCAAAATTCCCGAAAGTGGGTACTATCGAAATTCCCGGATATTTTACAACCTTATGCAGGCCTAAAACACCATTTGTCCAATCTGTAAAATTGTCAAGGATTCGGCAGAAGCGAAGGCTTAATTTGCCAATCTACTTTCGAAGGGAATTATCAACTATTACTTTTTTACCTTTCAAATTTTAAGTAGGCCTACTACCATAATTATAAAAACGATTACAATCGAAAGGTAAAGAAAGTAACATTTCTCAAGTTAAAAAAATACAAGGGTAAAACACCCAACTTAATATTTAAGTCATTTAAATTATTTTGAAAAACTATCAGTAATTTGGCTCAAGCTGACAATTTTGGAAGGATGAACCTGAACAACTTAAGATTTTAATGGAGGCAAAAATTAGCAACAGAAGCATTCAACTTCTTAGAAATACGAGTTGTGTTAGGTGTGATTTGGCTTTGGCCAAAAGCTCGTATCCCATGTTCAAATTCAGTCTATAATCTACACTATGCCTATCTACCAGTACCTACAGCCAGTCTGTTTGTTATCTACACTAAGTAAATCTACCAGTCAACTCGTGAATTAGTGAAGGTGTACTTATGGTCTTCTCAGTTTCATTCACTGCCAATTTTTAAAACGAACGATTGGGGGGGGGGGGGGGGGGGTAATTTTATGCGCAGAATTCAATTTTGGCTTTTCATATAAGTGCAGAAATTAACCAAAATTAAGATATATGAACCGTAGCTAAACTAAAATTGAAAGTAAACTATACGTATCCGGCTAGCCTAGCATTTACAAAAAAGTTTTAAATGTCGTTTAACAGCGTCTTAAACAAACCATTATTTTTACTTCTTTTTCTCCACATAAATTCACGCAAGTATGACTTAATCTTAGGTTAGATTAGGATAGTGCAATTCGCCTCTCTTAAATATATGTTATAGTCTATTACTGCATCGGTTTTAATTCAGAGTTCATGATCACAAAATTTTTGTCGTCGTATTGTTTTGTCCAACAACAAATAAAAATAATAATCTTAGATAATGGAATATGGGTGTCTTCGAACCATGTTCCACTGAGCCCTGGAACCGTTTAATTACATCTATTTTTTGGGGGTACCCGCATACGCGATTATTATGCAAGATTTTGATCACCATTTTACGTTTTCTACGACATTCCTTTTCTTGGTGCTACTGTAGTATGCGGTCTACCTACGATTCGGCGGTCTACCTTTTAATTATAGCTTCTTATCTTATTATTATTAGGTTAATTGTACGCCCTTGACGATTGGTTAGGTTAAGTCGTGATATTTTCGTTAAAACTAACGAAAATATCACGACTTAACCTAACCAATCATCAAGGGCGTACTGTAGTATGCGGTCTACCGTTAAGTATGCGGTAGTAGTATGTTTAACTTCTTTAATAATTCCTTAATTGTGTAAATTAAATTATAATTCCTTTCAATTCATTTTCAATTCTTTCAATTCATTTCAATTCCTTTTAAATATCTTGAACGGTAGACCGCATACTACAGTAGAAACTTAACGGTAGACCGCATACTACAGTAGAAACTTAACGGTAGACCGCATACTACAGTAGCACCCTCTCTTTTGGTATTATATCCCACTCCGGTAAAAAATGTACCGCATCTTCTTCCGTTTGCAGTCTATTATGTAACTTTATTAAATTAAATTCTTCATTCATCTTTCGTGTAAGTGAACCGATATCTTAACTGCTTGACCTAAGTGAGCCGTAGCCTAGTACGTACGATTTTTGTGGAGAAGATATTACGTTCATTTAGGCTATAGTTGAGTATAATTTTCTTTTTAGGTAGGTTACGGTTTATGTATCTTAGTTTTGGTTAATTGTCGCATTTAAGAAGGGCCAAAATTGAATTCTGCGCATAAAATTTAAATCAGCAGTGAATGAATCAGAGATGATCTTTATTTACTAACTAGAGGGGACCCTCAACAATTTAGTAGCCAGCGTGCAAACCCTACTTTAAACTATATTTACAAATGCTGCTGCTGCTTCAACCGCTACTCGCCGCACCCCTTCCTACTAGCACCCAAAGGAGGCTAAGTCACTTAAATGTAGACTACACATTAAGGTTTAGAGTTGATCTCTTTAACGTTGCCTCACCTTTTTCTTTTTCTTTTTTTTATTTGTATCGTCCGCGTGAGGTTGGGGGCTGTGTCCCTCGGAAGATACGATACTAGCGATATCTGCCTGGTTTATTTCATCCTAAGGACGAGCAAGCAGAAGCGGGAAATAAAAAAAAACGGGGAAGGAAGAATCAGGAGGCCGGGAATTGTTAGTAATGATACGGGAGCGAATTGGAATTACACGGTTGAAAAATAATGAAAGCAGGCAATGTTAGGAGCAATGTTCCCTCTAAGGTGTGCGCGCGTGCGCGCGCACACGCGTTGTGAAACCGCGCACACAGCAAAATAAAATGCGCACAGGCTCAGGCGTATCATAAGTCACGACAGTAAATGAAGTAATTTAAAAAATTTCAGTTTAATGAATTCTATAATGAACAAATTAAGAAACCGCTTGAAAGAAAATCATTTGGACATGCTCATGCGAATTAAAAGTTACCTGAATGATGACGGATGTATTAATCTTCATAGAGTTTATTTGGAATAGACAAATGCTAAAGATCGTAGGGAGAAATCATAATCATACTTAAATGAAAGGCACTTTCATTTAATGTTATTTAATGTTATTTAATGTTTTGATTATATTTTATTTTATTGAATTTTATTATTTTTTATTTTATTCCTATTTTGTGAATGGATAAAATCATGTATTAATCTCGATAATCTATTTTAAATTGCTAAATGCTAAAAATTGTTTTGAGAAATGATAACTAAAATAGTAATTTTCAACTAATGTTATTTTTATTTTATGTCTTTATTTGTTGAGTTTTATTTTACTATTTTTTATTTTATTCATATTTTTAGAATGGATAAAATGTTTTCTTTTTTAAGAATATATAATATTGTAAACAGATTTTTAATATCCATTTAATAGTACCATAATGATCAAGCTATCACCTTATGCAAATAATATTTATTAAGTATTTAATGTTTATATATATTTAATTTTGAAGCTAATAGCGCTCCGAAAAGTTTGCACAATTTTTCACCATGAATCTAAATGTATGCACAACGAAAATTTCTTGCGCACACGGACTAAAAAAAATTAGAGGGAACATTGGTTAGGAGTCGGTAATAAAAATAATAATAGGCGATTATTATCGGGAAAAAAAAACACTTAAACTAAACTTAAAATTACAAAAAATATTAGTTTCCTTTCGCAAAATATACGCTTTTGTATTAAAAAATGTATATTTTCTTCGAAAAAGGCAAAAAAATTTCAACAAAAATTCTGATCCCAAAATTATAGACAAACAGATGAGCCAAAACATGACACCAAAGGCCAGTCTTAAAATTAATCATAACTAGATTTTCCTAAATCATAAAATTATGCGTCATTCAGCCGAGGAATACCGAAACAAAATATGAACACACTACATGCAAAAGTACCACTCTCGAACCTCAAAAAATATGGGTATAACCATTCGAATAAAAAAAGATTAAACTTAAAGTTACGATTATTAAAGTATTAGTCGTGACAGTTTTAATAGCCAAAGTTGTTATTCGCTAAGAACTCTTAAAAACTGTTGGCCAAATTTACATTTCAAGCCATTCAGAAGAAGACTCAAACCAACGTAAATGGGATTGTTACGCGCTATTATAAGTTAACTAAAGCCCTATAATAAAATTTAACCATGCCCTATTTATTCCTTACGCACGAAAATAAAAAACCAAAAGTAAATGTTTAAGAAACTAAAATTTTTTTTTTTAATTTAACTTAAACGAGTGAACACAAATTAATGTGCGTGTGATAGTTACCTCGTGGCAATCTACTCCATTGGCAGGACCATTTGTGCTAACCTAAAATGAAAGACCAAATCTTAATCCAACATTACAATTTCCGACCACTTTCTTAACGTTCAACTTTGTATTCAAACTTCAAACATGGTTGAACCATTTCGGTAGTTAGGTTAACCCGAAAGGAGTGATGGTATAATTGTACGCCAAACCTTAAACCACCAAAATTACAGTTTGGTCGAATTTGGAATGAGTATTTTTTTATTTGCTCGAAAATTTTACGTCCGCAGAAAGATCTTTCTCGCTGTCATTTCTAAAATTGGTCTGCTAAAATTTAACAAAGACCTAATGATTTTACGCTAAGTGTACGCACTGCATTTTAAATACAGGGACGTATGAAACCACGTAAAATTACGATCTTCATAACGTAACTCAAGCTAGTACAAAAATGCCCACATTTAAATAGCCTTAAGGACTAAAACATTCAAATCTTAGGCAGAAAACTTTTTCTTTGGCAGAACAATATGGTAACTTGAATTTTGTACATTTGACTTTACCATACAAGTTGAACAGCTTCAGTACAGACATCGCAATTACCTGAACCACATTAGCCGCTTTGAGTTGTTCTTCGGCTTTGTCTAATTGTTCCTGAATTTTTCCTTTAGCTTCTTCCTCCTTGTTCAGCTTCTCCTTCAAGCAATTCAGCTGAGACTCCATCTGAAACGGAACCATAGCAACGTCAGACGGCTCTGGTACGCCATCGGGCGCGGAATAACTTCTTTAAAATTGCGATGTAAGCTAAGTCTGGCTTACATTTCATTACGTTAATAAACTAACTCTGGGACAAAATTTTCTCCGCTCTATATCCCAATTCAAACTTTCAATTCTACGCTGAAGTTAATCATCAAAACTGGTAAAATAGTGGAAAAATCAAACCGCTAAAAAATACTAAGCCATTACAGGAAAACAATTACATACTTTAATATGAAATTCAAACTTCAATTCTAAAATACTTCAATAAATAACTGATATTAAACAAAACAGCAATTAAAAAACAAACTAGAAAGAGCGCACAAATTAAACCACCAGTAAAATTTGGGAAAAGGAAGTCATCATTGATTTCATTTTTTTTTTTTTTTAAGACTAATCACTAACATAAAGGTCAGAACAAAGATTCAAATTCAGAATTTCTGCGCGCAATTATAAAAAAAAAAACGAACGATAAAGAACCAGTTTCAATCCACAAATCAATGATAACTTATGAACAAAACTAAAAATTTAATTTAGCAACCTAGCCAACTACGGAACTTAACGCTTAAAAAGAGTATATTAATGCAAACAAAACCAAGCAATTGAAAGGGTGATGCGATTAGTTTAATTATAAGGAAGGATCAAGCACTCTACTTTCCAATTTTATTCATAAATTCTTCAGTGTTATTCGGCGCATTCGGATAGAGGTGAAGCAACGTCCATAAAAATTTACCCAAATTACTTAATACAATAATAAATAATTTGGTGACTGAAATAAAAGGATGATTATTGGGTGGTCTGGAAGTGTTCTGCGCTATGTTAAGTGATAACTATTAATTAAAATATGTACAAACTTTGACCGGGTTCGAGTCTCACTAGTCCGAGTTTCCCTCTTTCCCCTATCTATCCAAAGTTAAACATTTAGTACTCCTCGTTATCACGATTCCTATATACAGTACTGGCAAAACATTCATCTATGGAACGATTCAAATTGAGACCTAACAAACTAAGGAAGAACGAGTATACTCTACACGGTACCGGCCAGTTCCTCTCTGAACCATTTCTATGCCAGCTTTAAAATGATGTCCAATTACTCGTAGGCATTAAAAATTAAGTCTAATAATAGTATGATAATTTTTACAGTTCGGACAAAGCGAGATAAATACCTTTCGTGTCGATGGTCTGTGCAACATGACATCAATATAACATTACATGAACAACAAACGAGCACGTCGTGAAAATGAGACGATTAGTGAATGACATGAAAAGTTAATTGGATAATTATTCCACTTGTCTAACTCAATAAGAGTTAATAGCTAAAATCAATACAACAGTGTGACTAAATAGGGTCTACCTTCATTCAAACTGAAGATAGACCCCCATAAAATGAGGGAGGGAGGGTGGGTGTAGCACCTTATCGGAAGTTAATTACGCACTGTTGTTCCTTTCTGTTAAAACAAACTACTACCAACACACTTAAAATGAATATTTTCATTCTCATTGTCACACTTCATTCTACTATACATTCGCTGATGAATGCTGGGACGGCTTCTCTATTGCAGAACAATATTTCCTCCACACTCCTATCTTTTATTTAACTATCACACACCACTTCAAACTCTTCCACCTCACATTTCATTCTCCTATTATTTTGAATGTTAATTTCTACCACTTTTATAGACTACGAAACGCCCACAACTACACATTCCCCCGAAGATATCGGGGGAATGAAAAACCCCGAAGATATCCCCGACCTCATAACGATCTTTATTTCGCTAAATAAGTGTTTTAACGCATGCACTTCACTGGCTGTGAAGGTGGGTACCCGTACCATCTATTTATTGTAAGCTGGACTCCATCGAGCGTTAACAAATGGCGTGATGAAAATTAAACATCTAAAGTTTAAACCGACACCTAAAACCAGGGTTGTGGAGTCGGAGTCGGAGTCGTGGAGTCGTGGAGTCGCACGTTTCAGGGCGGAGTCGGAGTCGGTAAAAAACTTCCGACTCCGACTCCAATTTCTGTGTCCTCTGTCACCCTTAATTTCTAAATCCTAAATACTAACATTTAGGTTATTTAGTTTTTTGGGTCAATAAACCTTATTCATTGATAGCCCCTAGATTAAGTTTTTTTTAATATTTTTTTTTACATTTTCAGAATATACAATTAATATTTATTTAAATATAAAATATAAAATTTCACACTTAGTGTGGTGGTGATGAAATGTCTTATTATTATGATAATTATAGAGTGAAACACTAGAGGAGTCGGAGTCGGATTTTTAGATTTTTTACAATGTGTGGAGTCGGAGTCGGATTTTTAGATTTTTTACAATGTGTGGAGTCGGAGTCGAATTTTTACAATGTGTGGAGTCGGAGTCGGAGAATTTTGGACCGACTCCATAACCCTGCCTAAAACTCAACTAGAAAAGTGTGTGTGTGTGTGTGTGTGTGTGTGTGTGTGTGTGTGTGTGGTGTGTGTGTGTGTTTAGGACAGAAATTCAAGAATGAAAACTAAATCTGTGATTTCATTAATACGTGTAGTGCCAGTGAGTCTCGAGAAAAACATCGCAAACTTAAAACAAAAACGACAGAAAATTGAAGAGATAATTTTGTGGAAGGTACTGACGTGAAACCTAGAAAAGCGCTTTTACTAACGTCTCAAATTAACAATCCAATTAAGAGGTTAAATCACTGAATAAACGTAATACCTGGCTTAATATGGAAGGTAAGGATTTTTCCATACAATTGTATGCGAACTGAAGATCACAGAGCTGGGCTGCCGCCTAGAACGAATGTAGTGTGATAAAAAGGAACACATTTCCTCACTTTTTAGTAAGAAACGGTTATATATATATATATATAATATATATATATATATATATATATATATATATTATATATATATATATATATATATACATATGAAATAGGATCCCTCCTAAGGAGACGTAATTTTACATTTAGGATAAAAACGAAGACGTAGAGCAAGAAAGTCATTATATTTGGCTGCAGCCGACGTTTCGGGCAACTCTACCCATTTTCAAGGGCTAATAAAATAAAAGGCTAAAATTAATGCATGACAAAAAAAATAAAATAAAAAAATTATACGAATGTCAAAAACAAACTAATTCATAGCACAGAATAAAACCACTTAAAGAATAAAAATTAAAAAGCGTAAAACAAGCATAAGCCAAAAACAAATTAAAAATTATATACATGACAAATAACACATGATAAAAGTAAAACTTTAAAACTAAAAACATTCAAACAAATTAGTTAAAAATTAGTTAAAAACTTCACTAATAAAAAGTTAAATGAAAAACGCAAAAGTGCACGAAAACATACCATGCTCACTTGACATCCTCAAACAACTGAGGCGAAAAGGAGACAGGGTCAAGGGGAAAACAGAAAAATTTAGTTGGTAGGCATTCTAATTAATATAAAGGGGGTAACAGCTGGAATCAATATTTAAGCTGGAATTCAGAAATTTAATGCACAAAGATTCATAAATACGGAGAGAGGACGGACATTTTAATGATTTAAGAATTTTAAAGTTATTAACGGAAATATCAACTTTACACTTAACAGAATGATTTCTAATGGCAGACTGTTCCTTTTTAGATAAAACTTTCCCTGTCCTATGGCTAATACCCATATGGGAGCAAAATCTCGCCTGCAAAGAACACTTTTATCATGTGTTATTTGTCATGTATATAATTTTTAATTTGTTTTTGGCTTATGCTTGTTTTACGCTTTTTAATTTTTATTCTTTAAGTGGTTTTATTCTGTGCTATGAATTAGTTTGTTTTTGACATTCGTATAATTTTTTTATTTTATTTTTTTTGTCATGCATTAATTTTAGCCTTTTATTTTATTAGGCCTTGAAAATGGGTAGAGTTGCCCGAAACGTCGGCTGCAGCCAAATATAATGACTTTCTTGCTCTACGTCTTCGTTTTTATCCTAAATGTATATATATATATATATATATATATATATATATATATATATATATATATATAATGCAAACCCACAAGGATAAAGAAAAATGATTCCAAGGCCTTTCGTGTATTCAGAAGTGCACCTCGTCAGGGAATGAAGGGAGGCGGCGAGATGACAAAAACATATACATATGTACAACGGGACGGAGAAATAAAAAGATTAGCACCTGATTAACAAGAGTTAATTATAGGCCAAAGGTATTTTTAATACTACTTTAACAGGATATTGTCAATTTCATACATTCCCGCACTGTTATTGAAATTATTTTTAAAATGGATAAATGCACATTCTAGAATATTTCTTTCAATTATATCTCTGTTTTTAACGAGCGTTTTAGAACTATCCCACTTGATGCTATGATTACATCTATACATATGGTTAAACAATGCCTTAGAATTATTTGTTGTTCTACACGCATATTTATGCTGTTTTACCCTAATATCTAACGTTTTACCCATTTGGTCTATATATACCGAGTTACATTGTGTGCATCCGATCGAATACACAACCAACCGCATTATGCGGGCTATTCTTCATTAGGCGTGATTTAACAGTATTATTATTATTACTTAAAAACTACATTGATACCATTTGCTTTAAGTAAAGTCGGAAGATATTGAAAATTAACATGGTAAGGTAGGCTAAGGATATTTTTACGCTCAAATTCCTTTACAGTTACACTATTATAATACCTATTCTTGGTTTTCCAAAGGCAGTTATCTAAAAATGAAATAAAATAACCTAATTTAGTACCAATATTCATGATATTGCATAACTCGAAATCTAAAAACTCAGGACTGACAACTCTCAATGCTCGAAGAAACATAGCAGAGAAAATAGAAGATTTAATCGAGGGATATGGTCAGAATTATACAGTACATATCATGAATATTGGTACTAAATTATGTTATCCTACTGTATTTCATTTCTAGATAACTGCCTTAGGAAAGCCAAGAATAGGTATTATAATAGTATAACTGTAGAGGAATTTGAGCATAAAAATATCCCAAGCCTACCTTACCATGTTAATTTTCAATATCATCCGACTTTACTTAAAGCAATTGGTATCAGTAGTATGCCCGCAAAATGGACGAGTGCAGAGCAATTGCAATGTTGATCAAATGAGTGCCAGTGCCACCCCCCGACCCCCTTGTTGCAAGATTCCCCGCCAAAAAGGGGGGGAATCCGCCCAGCAAGCTCAGGGGAGTCCACCTAACCTCTTTGGGGGAGAAGATGAGATTGCCTCAAGCCCGACAGGGGTATACCTAACCTACGAAAGAAAGAAAAAGGAGAAGAGTCTTTGGCAGTGTTGGCAAAAACCCAACTACCCAGCAAAAGCCCAGTTGGGTTTTTGCCAACCCTGGTCTTTGGGAGAGAAGTTGGGGCGGCCTCACCCCACAAAGGGGATTCCTAACCTAAGAAGGATAGAGACCATCCATCGCTTGGCCGCAGCCAGACGCATTATGCGAGTTCAGTGGACCAACAGCTGTTATATAGAGGGTCGGGAGTTGCCAGACACCTTTTGACACCACTAGTTATTTATATATAGAGGGTTGTCAGATATCACTATTTTAATTATTTATTTACATATAGATGAGTTGCCAGATACCACTATTTATTTTAATTTTTATTTCTGGAACGGTTACCAGTTTTTAATTTATTTATTTATATTAAAGGCAAGAGAGAGATGATCACAATGCTTAGGGTTGCCATTATTGAATTTATTTATTATATATGAGTTGCCATTTACCACTATATATTTTAATTATTATATATTAAAGGCAAGAGATGCTCTCAATCCTTAGAAGGGAGTGGACAGTTACCACTATATATTAGGGTGGTCCACAGAATGGGGTAAAAAAATCGAAGTTCAATTTTCTTTCCTCCCAGGCTATAATCTGGTTCCTTTTAGCTAAAAAATATTTCATGTAAAATTTAAGGCAAATCAAATAACTTTTAGGGGTGGCTCAAAGCTGTTTTTTGTATACCATTATGCCCTTTATTAATATAGTGAATAATTAAAAGAAACATTATTTACAGATACATTAACTAATGATTATTTTTCTTTCAGATAGATTTATTAAATTTACAGGTTTTGCAATGTCAAATAAACGTACATTTTACTTAATGAAAAAGTCAGAGGAAACAATCACTGGAGCCAAGCTGCCTTCCCGTGGCCAGGTCCTCTGCATGTTCCTCCACCACCATCAAGTCTTGAAGAAGATCAAACCTAGTTCAGAAGCTGTTTTTGAAGAATTGCGTCTCTTCTGGGAGAGAGCCCGAATCCCTACTCAAAGGAAAGACCACATTCTTCACAAAATTCAGGCTCTACACTTGGAGTGGAAAGCGATTAAGAAGAATGCTGGGAAAAAGCAACTCTCAGTTAGAAAAAGAGAAAACCTTTCAGGAAGAAATGGAGAACCTATTTGATATCGCCCATGCTGATGCCTTTACCTTAATCAAAAATGAAGAAGACCGGCAGTTCTTGATCCAACAAAGGAAAGCGGGACGAGTGGGATCAATGGTCTCTGCAGATATGGTGACTGACAAGGCAGAAAAGAGAGCTGCTGAGAAGCAAATGAAATTGGTAAATAGGAAGCGGAAAGCTGAAGAAGAAAAATATGCTGCTTCACAGGAAGTTATGCTAGATCAGGGAAGTTGTTCTTCTGAGTCTTTATGTGAGTCAGAAAGAGAAGATGAAGATTACCTTATTAATCCCCCATCTACCAGCGGACCAACTCCACCAAAGAAAAAGGCAGCAAAGAATATCATATCTCCTGAACTGGCTGCTGCTCTGGACAGGACTGGCATCAGTGACAGGAGGGCCACCTTTGTATTAGCTGAAACTGCATCTAGCCTTGGTCAAGATCTTTCAGAGGTGAACATCTCTCGTTCTTCAATCAAAAGGCACCGAGGAGAGGCATCGAAGGCAAATAACCCATGCCATTAAAGCTAGCTTTAGTCCAAGTATTTCGATTGCCCACTGGGATGGGAAGTTGATCCCTAATCTACTTGCCAAGAATGAAAAGGTAGACAGACTCCCAGTCCTTGTCTCTTCAGTTGAATCAGGTGATTCAAAACTGCTTGGTGTTCCCAAACTACCAAGTGGAACAGGGGAAGCTCAATCAGCTGCAGTGTATAATCTTCTTTCCGAATGGAACATAGATAAGTCAATAATCGAAATGTTATCAGATACTACAGCATCAAATACAGGAACAAACAGGGGAGCATGCGTTCTTCTGGAACAGAAACTTGGTCGACCACTCTTCTATTTTGCCTGTAGGCATCATTGCATGGAAGTCATGTATGGAGGAGTGTTTGAAGCAGTCCATGGTTCATCTTCTGCCCCTGAGCCACTTTTGTTCAAAAGGTTCTAATCTATGTGGGACTACATTGATTTATAAACCTTCTCTACATCACAGGATGATGATGAGATGAAGGAGCAAGTTCATCCTTTCAGAAATTAAATAATTACCTTTGCCAAAGAACATCTGGCCACTGGAAATTTTCGAGATGACTATAAAGAGTTTTTGGAACTTTCTTTGATCTTTCTTGGTGAAAAAATTGAAAGTTACACATTCAAACGTCCTGCTGGCACGCACTATGCAAGGTGGATGGCTAAAGTTATCTATGCCATCAAAATGTGGCTTTTTCGAAATCAAATCACCCTGACTCCTCGAGAGAAGAAGGACCTGAAAACCCTTACCCTTTTTGGAGTCCTAATCTACTTAAAAAGCTGGATCACTGCTCCTATTCCATCACAAGCTCCGAAGAATGATCTGGATCTTATCCAAAAGTTAAAGGACTATCATGACCAGAAAGTGGCCAAAGCAGCTCTCAAGAAATTTGAAAACCACCTATGGTACTTATCAGAAGAGCTGGTGGCCCTTGCTCTCTTCGATCAAACTGTTGCACCAGACACCAAGGGAATCATGGTCCAGTGTATGAGGGAAAAGGAGGGGTCATTAGACTTCTCAAAGATAAGAAGACTCAAGGAATGCAAAGCAACACTGAAATTAGAAACTCTTGCCACAAAGAACTCATTAAAGCTTCTTAAGGCCCTACCGATCAATATTAGTTTTCTTGATGATGACCCCAGCACCTGGGAGGAGAATGAAAACTTCCAAGAAGCTAAAAGAATCATAGGAAACATCAAAGTAGTTAATGATCATGCTGAAAGGGCAGTAGCTCTCATTCAGACCTTCAGCAGAACTCTGACGAAAGGAGAAGATCAACTCCAGTTTCTCTTAAGTGTGGTGGATGAGCACCGAAAGAGGTCTCCTGATTCTAACAAGTCCACAATCTTAGCTGGGCAACAATGAGTGGCCTGGTCAGCCATGATACCCCCGCCAACAAGCGGATAATACCCATATATATGGGGGGGACCCAGAAGCCATGAATGTGGACTTCTGGGGGTAGTTGAGCCACCTCTAAATATTAACCGATTGAACCCAAATTTTGCTCAGAGAAGTTTTTTGGGAAAAGGAACCTAATGAAACCCTGGGAGGAAGAATTTAAATACTTCCATTTTGTGACCACCCTACATATATTTTATTTATTTGTTAAAGGCAAGAGAGAGGATGCTGTTCTCCTTCATTTTCAATCTATTAACTAAAGTACGAGAAGCACTATTTACCGATAGATTTAAATTTTCTTTAGGAACATTATTGAATTAAACATGTCCCAATAATGTACTACTATCGTTTTACAATGATATGAATAATAGTGAAGCTCGACTATTTATTTTATTTAATATAAACCTTAAGCTAATTTTCTAATCTTTCTACTCATTCGCCAGGTTTTTAATTAATCTTTTTCACTGAACAATACCTATAAACAGTGGTTCTCTCTCGTTCTCTCCCCCCCCCTCGCAATACTGAATAGAAGATTTGCCTGTTCCTGGCAGAGGCATGCAAAAATGTTGGCACTATGAAATTCATGCATTTCAGGTTTCTGGGGTGTGCGTAGTCAACTGGGTATAAGTGAGATCACGACTGAGTATGTCATAATTTACAGATGTAGTGAGTAAATTTCTTTATGAGGTAGCACTTTTGGTACCTCTGAACATTTAAAAGATTATATTAAAAAGTCGAAACATTATTAGTATATTGGTTAATCTTTGTTTTCCTCACAAGAACAGGGTCTCCTCTCTGATCAGTTGCTAACCACTACACTACCGATGTGCATTGTATAACCATGTGTGTGTGTGTGTGTGTGTGTGTGTGTGTGTGTGTGTGTGTATTATATATATATATATATATATACTCTTGTTTGATTTTAAAAAAGACAATGAAGATCAAACATGTCATTTTTCATTTGGGGGTATGAATGTAGATGCAAAATGTATATATGCCCAATGAAAAAAAAATCTCTTATTTTTAAAATTATAACTGGCCAATCTATTTCTATATTTTAGCAGCGGCACTAGTATTATTAAAAAACTTCCGAAATCCAAATTTGAATTGTCACTCATTACCTTTTTTTATATCGTATTTTCTTTAAGAACCTTCGTTCTCTAAATTTATTGGAGACGAGATGTTCCCAAACAGTAATTTGTTGAAGCATGCCATTAAAATATTTTTCACCGTGATTTTACGATAGTGTGTTTAGAAGGAAGTATGTATATATATCGGGCTAAAAGATTAGTTGCCAGAATGAGCTATGCATTGAATTAGTTCTGTTATTTGAACATTTTGAGAAGACATCCGAATTATTGCAGTACCAAGTATATTTCATTAAATTCTCCCCAAATTCTAAAATTTTTCACCGTGATTTTACGATAGTGTTTAGATGGAAGAATATATATATGGAGGCATTCCACAAACTAGTTGCCAGTTTGCGCAGCTTAATATATACAATTTTTTTTAATCAAAATCAATAAATTAAAAACGCATGCCGTTAAAATATTTTTCCACAGCAATGTATAGAAGGGTGTGTGTGTGTGTGTGTGTGTGTGTGTGTGTGTGTGTGTGTTAGGCCGGGACGAAATTGGGAAATTTTTTTATTTCTTAAAAAGTACATTATGTGAGGTTTTTTATCACTAACAAAATATTAAAAAAATCATGCATGTGCTACTAGCCCTGTTCAAAAATCAACTTTTTCTTATTTTCATAGGTTTCTGTACTTTTTCCCATGCTTTTTGACCTGAAAAGGCCGAAAATCACAACCATTTTGACCTAGGTTGTTGGGAAGCATTGCCGCATGGAGCTTTAAGTTTTCTGCCTTGAAATCGGCCAAAAGCACCAGTTCCGGGGTCCCTTGAATCATGTTTTGCACTATAACTTTTTATCTAAACAAGATAGAGCAACAAAATAGGCACCAAATTAAAGTGTTTTGTAATCCTCTTTCTAACTTATACAATTATGATAGTCTTGGAACAAGAAATGGCACATTGGTACATACAAAGATTTCAGAAATATCACAAAATTCGTTTTCTCACACTCAAGGCAGACAAGGCGCCTTATTCATGACACAAATTTGAGATTAACATTTTGTCAAGTCTAATCGATCAAGAAGTGAAAGCATTACATGATGATTAATTTCATAATGACATTTACACAGTCAGTTGTTGAGAGTTTGTTTCTTGAAGCTGTCAAAGCGGCGTCTGTTGAACTCCACAGCTTGAAGGAGATAGTCCCTTTGCTTGGCATCTGTTGTTATGACATTTGCAAAGTCGCTCATCATCTTGACACCACGTTCAGCAATGTCATTCACCGCTTTCAGATTCTTAACATAGTCCAACGCTTTTCTGTAGTCCTCATTCTGTGGCCAAGACGTGACAGGTTCCAGAAGCCACTCGGATCCAATGTTCAGTGTGTCCAGCAGGAAATGTGATTCTGGGCCAATGAGATCAACCAGGGTGGTCTTAGCTGTGACTCTCTGGAATAGAGGCTTTCCTGTTCTGAAGCTGTCTGGCTTCTCAGTGGCATGTAACTGGGCAGCAATGTCGTGCTTCAATGTGTCACTCAATCTACTGCTGAACAGGGCAAATGGCACGACTTCCTGCGTCAGGTACCATTTGTGGTTTTCCATTTTATTAAGTACTGCATCAGCAAGCTCTGGGTCAGTTTTCTTGTACTTCAACATGTCCTGGATTAGACTTAGATCATTCACGGGAGCATCTGCAGCAGACATTGACATCATCCATACAGGAGTGTAGAACAGCGCAAGGAAGGTGTTGAGTCTTTCCAGCTTTGATACAGTGTCTTCGTCGTACTCAAGTTGATCTGCAAACATCAGCATTTTCATGGAGTACAGGTTTCTGGCCATCCATCTGGCCTGATGAATGGCGCCTGGTCGACTCCAGTGAATACCTCGAGGAGGCGTTCCTCCAAGAACAATGACTGTCAGTTCAGCCATTTCCCTGTAGTCGGCTCTTGGAAGCCTTTCTGCTGTTAGAATGTCTTGGAGTATTTCTTCACTGTTCTTCTTCTTTTCCTTCAGCCATTTGCTGTTGATAGCCAGCATCTTTGGGTTTTCCTTGGACAAGTCCGTCCAAACATCCTTCAGATGCTCAAACCAGGGATTATCTGGCCCCTTCACCTTCCCAAACAGCTTCTCCCAAACTGCTCCTACTAGGATTTCCAGGATGTGATGTCGACAGGCCAGATAAAACACCTTTTTGTTCAGCATTTTCTCTAGCAGTTTGGCAGCTCCTCTGTGAACTCCACTGTTACTGGATGTAGTGTCAAAAACAAGGGCAGTAACATTATCCGTAAGTTCCCATGTCTCCAGTAAATCCATTGAAGCCTCAGCCTGAGCTGTGCCAGAAGAATTGTCGATGACAGGTACTCCCAATAACTTTCCTTCAGTGTATGAAGGTGGACCAGACACTAGCACAGCTAAAGTCTCTGAGGTACTTCCAGGTTCACTGCCCAAGACATCTTTGAGCCACTTTCCATCCCAGTGTAAGGCAGCGTACTGTGGGGGGTTTTCACAAAACTTGGACATGTGACTCTGGCTGATATTATACCTGGACAGCATTCTGTTGCAACGTGTTGTTGAGGTTGAGATGACGAAGTTATCCAGATCAGCCCCTCCAGCTTTCAAGGTGGCAGAAACCATGGCAGTAACTTGATTGTCTGATAAACCAAGACGATCAGCTGTATTGCAGATGACATCACATTCCATGACCACCTTGGAAACGTCAAAGTCACACTAGTCACAGTGTCTTGATGATGAGAACATCCAGGACGAGGCTGATGGTAATCCATGTCCTCTGTGTTAGCGTCGTTGTCAGTTGAGTCACCCCAGGTAATGTCATCCACATGAACAACTGCCTCTTGTTCTGCTGCAGCTGTAAAATAGTACATGTTAAGACAGTAATTGTTAAGTACATGCTAAATATCGCAATGGAGTAAAACTTAAAACTTTTTGTAACGTTCAAAGTAATTAGTTTTACCTTGTTCTTGCCTATGCTGCAGTCTTTCATTCCTCGCTGCTTGCTGCAGGGATCTTGTCTCAAAAATCTTGTCATGACCAGACATATGACCTTTTCTCTCAGTCTTTTGGTCTTCGTAGAACCTGATATCCTCATCTTTCTTCTCTCTGGATAACAGTCTGTTGTTCTGTATTTCCTGGATTGCATCTGGAGCTCCTATATCGAACAGGCTGTCTAATTCCAGCACAAATGCTCCTCTTTTTCCTCCAGGGTTACTTGCTCTTCCTTTGCTTTTCACCAGAGCACGATGTTTCTCATGTAGTTTCATGAAGAGCTTCACTGCGTTGTACTTGGTCATTGTCTTGATCCTAGCCATCTGCCAGAATGGGATGATAGATTCAACTGTTTCATATGCAAGGTCTTGAACCATGGGCCTCCCTGCATTTTCCGGTAAATTCTGAAGATTAAGGAAATATTGGAACGCCTGTCTGTTGGTGGGAAGCTGGGAACCACTGATAAAAGCTGAAGGGTATCCAACCAGGAAAGTTTCAGTGAGAGATCTGGTAGATGGCCCAGTTGACACCTGCCTGTGGACAGTACGTGGAGGTTCTGAGATATCAACTGTGCGCCCACGGAGCTCCCTCAGCTCCTTGCTTAATGCCATTGTGAAGTTGTAACTTGTAGATGGTTTTCTAGATTCTGATTGAGTTTCTGTTGTTTCCTGAAAAATGATAGATAATTATTATTATTATTAATTATTATTTATTTATTATTATTATTATTATTATTTATTAATTTTATGCTCTTTCATTTGATACCTAAGTTGTTGCTCTATCTTGTTTAGATCAAAAGTTAAAGTGCAAAACATAATTCCCGGAATTGGCGCTTTGGCCGATTTCAAGGCAGAAAATTTAAAGCTCCATGCGGCAATGCTTCCCAACATCCTAGGTCAAAATAGTTGTGATTTTCGGCTTTTTCAGGTCAAAAAGCATGGGAAAATGTACAGAAACCTATGAAAATAAGAAAAAGTTGATTTTTGAACAGGCCTAATGTGCTACCCTACTACCCCTATCACATGCCCCTCCTCCCTTTTTTACCTTCATATTTGCATATGTTTAATGTTGTTATATGTTACATGATAAGTTTGTTTAATGCTTGATATTTTTATGTTCGGATATATAGAAATAATTTTTCAGATAAATAGAAATAATTTGCATTTGCTTTAATTATAATTTGAATTACCATAAATTATAAATTACATATAATTTGATTTTACTTCTGAATATAAATTAGGACTACTAGAAGCAAGTCCTCAAATGCAGCCTTTGGATATCCTACAGAATTCCCAGTAGCCATGACTCCTTCAAAAGCAGATGTGAGACACTACCTTTTGTGCGCCGTCGTGAAGAAGCTAAATCAAAAGGATCAGCAACTACTAATGATTGTTACAGGGTTGTTGTAAAAGGTATTGAAGACATTTGGATGAAATTTTCTTTTCCTACGATTAAATCTATCTTAAAGTCAGTCGACTAATAGAAGCAGCCTCAAAATTGAACAAGGTGCCGTTACATCGAAGAAATGAAAGTTTTGCCTTAAAAGTAGCTCAGTATGATGAAATGTTTAATACCACGTGACCACAAAAATTGTCCCTGTTTTAATATCGCTTATACTCAGTCATTATTGCAGCTTCACAAATGAAATAAAAAGCATTCGAAAGAGAACATTTTAAAGTTTTAATTTATTCTACATGTGTTCAAAGTGACGTCCCTGGACATTCTTACATTTCACACAACGGGAAAGGAAGTTATTTATTACATTTTCCAAACGCTGCATTCAATGGACTGTACACTCTCTACCACCGCTTGCTTTAATTCTTCGATAGAGGATGGCTCTTGCCTGAATACTTTGTCCTTGACAAACCCCAGAGAAAAAAGTCCAAAGGTGATAGATCGGGAGATCTTGCGGGCCAGGGAAACTGCGAGCGATGAGAAATGAATATTTGTTCAAAAAATCTTGTTAAACATTCCAGTGATTGCCTAGTTGTGTGGGCTGTTGCTCCGTCTTGCTGAAACCACTTGTTACTGCAGTTTTCTTGTTCAAAAACAGTGTTCAGCATTTCTACATATCTTTCTGAAGTTACTGAAAGCGGTCTCCTTGTCTCTGGGTCCTCAAAAAAGTAAGGACCATAAACCTTGCTGCTACTCAAACCACACCAGACAGTAACTTTTGGTGAATGCAGATGTTTCTCCAAGTGTATATTTGGCTTGTTTTGTGACCAACACCGGTAATTCTGTCTGTTGATGAACCCTTGAGATAGATGTGGCATTCATCACTGAATATTATGTCACTTAATCTTATCTGGTTTTGTTCAATTATTGTTTTCAATGCGTTCACAAAACATCAAACGACGCTGGTAGTCTTGTTCACTAAGCTGTTGCACACACACAAATTTTGAATGACTTCATTCTCAAATCCAACGTGATTATTTTTCGAATGCTCTCCCGTTTGATTCCTGTCACAGCTGATAGTCGTCTCACAGATTTCTTGTTGTCCGTTTCAAGCTGATTTGCGACTGAATCAATGTTTTCAGCGGTTCGCACACCTTTGCTGCGCCCAGAGTTGCCTTTCTGCATGTTCTTGATTGAGCCGTGATGTTTCCATTTTGCGAAAATCCTGCGAATCGTTTTAGGATCTATGGTCCTTTGCTGACCGTATTGTCGTCTGAAAGACCGTTGGGTGGCAACTACCGAGCCATGTTTGATCATTTCTTCTGCAATGAAAACACGTTGCATGTCCGACAAATAACCCATGATTGTGGTGGATAAAACTGTCATTTTTTTATAAGTACTGATTTCGTATCCAGGATATCGAAAAAATTAAATAAAACTTTTAAATATTCTTTTTCGAAAGCTTTTTATTTCATTTGTGAAGCTGCAATAATGACTGAGTAATAAGCGATTAAAAACAGGGACAATTTTTGTGGTAAAAAAAGACGGAGCAACAGCCCACAACTAGGCAATCACTGGAATGTTTAACAAGATTTTTTTGAACAAAGATTCATTTCTCATCGCTCGCAGTTTCCCTGGCCCGCAAGATCTCCCGATCTATCACCTTTGGACTTTTTTCTCTGGGGATTTGTCAAGGACAAAGTATTCAGGCAAGAGCCATCCTCTATCGAAGAATTAAAGCAAGCGGTGGTAGAGAGTGTACAGTAGGGTGGAGCGAAAAATACTTTTTTTCTAGTATGAAGTTCTAATAGGATTAAAAGTTGCATTTAGTGGACGAAATATGCCTGCCAAAATATGAGTTCATTTGTTTAAGATTTTCAGCTGCCACCAGGGGGCTAAAGTTAACACAATTTTGTGTAAAAAGGAAAAAAATGCTTCTATTTTAGGTTTGTCAAACTATTATAAAATTTTATCTTAGAACTATCTAATAGTTTGATTAAGATTCTTAAATGATAGGAATTCGTTTCGTAAAAATGCCTTTTCATATGCTTAATATCTTCAGCTACCACAAGAGAGCTGAAGTTAACACAATTTAGAGTAACTGAGTCATGTTGAGACTACACTGAATGTTGTGGGGGAGGGTAGTGGGGAGGGTTGTGGGGGAGGGTTTTGGTGTGAAGGAATTTCTTTCTGTGAGTCATTAGAACAGTGTGTTAACACTTGTCTTCTTAGGTAATAGGCCTAGTCGCTCAGTTGATCGGAGAGTTTTTTAATATGATCGGAATATTATAAAACTTTATTTTAAAGTGATTTATATAGAGATAATATTGATTTTTTATAAATGCTTGTTATAATGTATTATATAATTTTAGTTTATTTATATAATATATTATATATACTTATAAAATATATTATATATATTAATTATATAATGTTTTGATGTTACAGGATATTTTGTGATTGTGAATTTTTCTTAAAAATATTATGGCATCAAATACTAAATATAAACATTTCACTAGAGAACATATGAAGTGTGCCATATTTGAAGTACCTTGTGAGATGAGTGATATGCAACTACCAACTTATAACTGCATTATGAAAGATTACCTGTTCACAAAACATTTAGTGAAGGAGCAGATGAATAACAAGGAGCCTTCATTTTCTGAAATAGCAGAGGCAGTTTCCAAAAAGGTAGAAAATATTTGGAAGAAGGCCTCTTTGCCAATAGTTTCACATACACGCGTTTTACAGATGATGCGAGTGTACCATGATAAATACAGGTCCTTATTAAAGCCATACAAGTCACGCAAGGATCAGCCTAAGTACAAAAATCAGCTTGAAGAATTTGAAAACTCTTCAAAATGCACTTTGTTTGACATCTGCACCTGCAAATGTAAGGAGTTTAGGAGATGCTCACGTGAAAAGAGTAAGAAAGTCCTCCAAAAGAGCAGGATTTTTTAAATGACCAACGAACACGCAGAATAATGGTGATAGAAAGCATTGACATAGCATACACAAGACGATTACAAGCAAGAGAACATCGAAAGGAAATGGAAAAAGCACGTCTGGAATCCTCACAAACAACTAGTGCTGCTATAACCAATACGTCCAACTTACAAATCGAAACAGAGACAAGTGAACTTCAACAACTAGAAGAGATATCTGAAGATAATGAGGAAGATACAACCTCGACTCAATATGTAATATCAGAACAACAGATGCGTGAGCCACTGCCTTCATTAGCAATTACTTGTGATAGATTTAAAATGTCGGACAGAGCTGGGGCTGCTATTGCTTCTGCAGTATTGGCAGATCTTAAAATTGTTACTCCCGAAGACGAAGGGAATATTATAGACAGAAGTAAGCTAAGACGTGAAAGACAAAAACAGAGAAAGGAACTACAACAGATTGGAGAGCCAAAAACCATGCGGGGATTATACTTTGATGGCAGAAAGGATAAAAATGATTCAAGTCCAGGAGAGTGATGGCTCTAACCACCAAAGAACCAAACGCGAAGAGCATATCAGCATAATATCTGAACCACACTCTCTGTACTTTGCACATGTGACACCTTCCAGTGACAAAGCTAAATACATTTGCACAGCGCTAGTGAATTGCTTGAAAGAAAGGAATGTTGATATAGGGAACATCGTTGCAGTTGGCTGTGATTCGACAGTGGTTAACACTGGTAGTATTGGAGGCACAATAAGATTACTGGAAGAAGCCTTTAATAAGCCATTGCAGTGGCTGATATGCCTTTTACACCTTAATGAACTTCCATTGCGCCATCTGTTTCATCACTTGGATGGTACCACTACTGGACCAAGAGCATTTTCAGGAGAAATTGGCCGAGCACTTTCGACTGTGAAAAGCTTCCCATAGTTAACTTCAAACCATTGAAATTCAAGAGGACATGTGTGAAGTTGATGTAGATGACATAAGTACTGACCAGAAATACCTTCTTGAAATTCACAAGGCTATATCAAGTGGAACATTCTCAAAGAGTCTTAGTCATAAGAGTCAGGCAATATATCACATTCAAGGTGGCTCACCACAGCAAACAGGACTCTGCGGTTATATGCAAGCCACAGAGAATCCTTCAGGCAATTTACAAGAATTAGCTACTTTCATTGTTAGAGTATACGCACCAATGTGGTTTCAGATAAAGCATAAACCATTATGCCAATATGGTGCTAAACATATGTGGCATATGATTGCAAGAAGCCGGTATCTCCGTGAAGAGCTTAGGAGAGTACATGACTCAGTCATTCAGCGAAATGCATATTACGCAAATCAAGAAAACATTCTCATTGCAATGATAGCTGATGAAAGGGAGCATGTGCGTCAGTTGGGATTTAGGCGTATCATAAAAGCAAGGGCATGCATTCAAGAAACAGATGTTATCAGGTCTTTTAAGGTGCCAGAAATAAATTTTTATGCCAAAGACTATACAGATCTCATTATGTGGCAAGATTTTCAGATAGCAGAACCACCGATAACCAAAGGAGTTTCTCTTGATGATATTGAATCATGCATCAAACATGGTACTACTCTTCATTCAGAATTATTTCAGTTTCCATGTCATACACAAGCCGTAGAGAGATGCGTCAAGCTCGTTACAGACGCTGCTGGATCAGTCTCCGGACCTACAAACAGAGACGGTTGGATTCGTGCTACATTAGAATCAAGGAAAAAACAGCCAAAATTTGACACAAAAAGCAAATTACAATAGTCTTCAGCAAGAACCCTTTCTACAGGGAGGTTGGTTGGGGAAAGGGTGGTAACTCCGCTAAGGCACGAAATAACGTTTCTTAACTGTCTCAAGCCAGTATAAAGGGAGAGACATCCTAATTTATTACTGTTCCCTTTTTCAAGTAAATACAAAATCATACTTAATTGTCATTTTTAAGTTAACTTCAGCCCTCTTGCGGCAGCTGAAGATATTAAGCATATGAAAAGGCATTTTTACAAAACGAATTCTTATCATTTAAGAATCTTAATCAAACTATTACATAATTCTAAGATAAAATTTTATAATAGTTTGATAAACCTAAAATAGAAGCATTTTTTTCCTTTTTACCCAAAATTGTGTTAAATTTAGCCCCCTGGTGGCAGCTGAAACTATTAAACAAATGAACTCATATTTTGGCAGGTATATATCGTCCACTAAATGCAACTTTTAATCACTATTAGAACTTCATACTAGAAAAAAAGTGTTTTCGGCTCCACCCTAGTGTACAGTCCATTGAATGCAGCGTTTTGGAAAATGTAATAAATAACTTCCTTTCCCGTTGTGTGAAATGTAAGAATGTCCAGGGACGTCACTTTGAACACATGTAGAATAAATTAAAACTTTAAAATGTTCTCTTTCGAATGCTTTTTATTTCATTTGTGAAGCTGCAATAATGACTGAGTAATAAGCGATTAAAAACAGGGACAATTTTTGTGGTCACGTGTGTATATATATATAGAAACGACGTAAGTATAGAGGAGCGTTCTGCACACGAGGAAGAGAAATAACGAACAAATGAAAATGAAGTCCCCGACCGGGAATCGAACCCAGGATCTTCCGATTGATGGTCAGATATGCTAACCACTGCACCACAGGGCACAATAGTCAGAAGTCGTAATTCTCCTACATAGGGCAGAAACCAATGCCCTAAGAGGGCACCCTCGCAAATCGTGAATATGTACATTTAACTGCAATGACCACGCAGTATATTAATGTATAGAAAACGACATAAGTATAGAGGAGCGTTCTGCACACGAGGAAGAAAATAACGAACAAATGAAAAATGAGTCCCCGACCGGAATCGAACCAGGATCTTCCGATTGACGGTCAGATATGCTAACCACTGCACCACAGGGCACAATAGTCAGAAGTCGTAATTCTCCTACATAGGGCAGAAACCAATGCCCTAAGAGGGCACCCTCGCAAATCGGGCGGGGACTTCATTTTTCATTTGTTCGTTATTTCTCTTCCTCGTGTGCAGAACGCTCCTCTATACTTACGTCGTTTCTATACATTAATATACTGCGTGGTCATTGCAGTTAAATGTACATATTCACGATTTGCGAGGGTGCCCTCTTAGGGCATTGGTTTCTGCCCTATGTAGGAGAATTACGACTTCTGACTATTGTGCCCTGTGGTGCAGTGGTTAGCATATCTGACCGGCAATCGGAAGATCCTGGGTTCGATTCCCGGGCGGGGACTTCATTTTTCATTTGTTCGTTATTTCTCTTCCTCGTGTGCAGAACGCTCCTCTATACTTACGTCGTTTCTATACATTAATACACTGCGTGGTCATTGCAGTTTTATATATATATATATATATAAATATATATATATATATATTATATATAAACACACAGAGGGTGATCAAATTATTGGAGCCACTACATAGAAAATAGTTTTTCTTGTATAAGTTTATTTCTAATGCTAATAGTAGTAAAATTTGGCTAATTTAAACTTATTTTATTTCAGAATATATTTATATACACTCTACAGTCATATTAAACACATTTAGTACTTAGTGGGTCCTCCTTTGGCCTTAAGGCAGCAACCAATCTAGGCATACTCTCTATACAGGCTTTGCAGCTGGCCTGTATCTCAGGATCACGGTTCCAAACGGCAATTATTCGTTCTATTAACTGTATTCAAGTTGTTATTTCCCCGCCTTTCAGTCTACGCTTTACTATTTCCCATAGGTTTTCGATACGGTTCATATCCGGAGAATTTCATGGTCAATCCACAAGAGGAATATTCTTTGCAGCCAGAAAACTTTTAACTGACTTTGCAGTGTGGCATGGGGCCGAAACTTGCATAAAATGGAATTGGAATTTGGAAACCAGTCGGCGATCTGTGGAATAAGTCTTGTTTCCAAAACCTTTCGGTATTGGTCCTGCCTCATAGTACCCTCAACAATGTAAATTCGTCCAGTACCTTTACCGCTTATCACTGCCCATATCATGACATATGTTGGATGCTTAACCGTACTTACGACACAGTCTGGATGATATTCCTCACCAACTTGTCGCCTAACGTACTGTGATTTATCAGACATGACTTGGAATGTGGATTCGTCACTGGAACACACCTGCAAATGAAAAGAGAGAGAAATGATTGCAACCAAAATGAAATGTGCTTTGTCATACAAATATCAAAATAATATATTTTACTCAAAATAAGCATAAAAGATCACTAAAACATTGTGACTTACCGATTTCCAGTCATCTACAGTGAACTTTTAGTAGTATTTAGCCCACTTTAAGCGTTTTGTGATCATTGTTGGAGTCAATTTTGGCGTTTTCCTTGGCCGGCGACTACTCAATCCAAATTCCCTGGCACGCCTTCTTAAGGTCATTGTCGAAATGTTGATGTTTTCCTTCTCCAGCTCCAATTTAAGTTTGTTAGTAGTGCTTCTCCTATTATTTACTAGTTTCTTTTCAATGCATCTGTCGGCTCTAGGTGTAGTTATCCTTTTCCGACCACATTTACCCTTTCGTTTTGGAGTCGGCTCTGGATTATCCCCTTCAACTTTAATTTTTGACGCGATCCTGTCAACACTCGCACGTGACACATTCAGTTCTCGGGCTATTTTTCTGTGAGAATAATCAGTTGCAGTCAGCAGCGAGAGCATTCTACCTTTCTTCTGTGGCGACAGCTCACATTTCTTACCCATGTTGGGTAGCCTACAGTACATAAAAATTTTTCCTGTAAAGAAACTAATTTAATAGAAAGAATCACAATACGTTGCTGAGAAACTACCATATGGGTGTATGAGTGCATATTCCACGTACAATGGTTTAAATATAATAACTTATCATTAACTTAACATACACTTGACGCACCTGACCACTTGACACAACCTTCCACGTTCACACTACTGAAACCAATTTTCACATACTCCTCTCCCCCTACTCCACAAATTAACCCCTATCCCCAGTTTCTGTTATTCAGGTAGAGAACATTACATGTGTTAACAATTTGGAATACTGTCTGCATACTTAAAAGGTTATTTAAACTAAAAACACCATATTATAATGAAAATGTGTTTTTCAAGGGGTGGCTCTAATAATTTGATCACCCTGTGTATATATATATATATATATATATTCCTCAATCTATGCTAGCATTCACTAAACTAATCAGATATATGTATATTTACAGCTTCAACCATTGCACTCTTAAATTATTGGTAGTTCCTTGGAGCTTGAAGTACAATAAAGTTTAATTCAGTTCTTAGTACCTCTGTCATTCAATTATAAAATTTATTTCCACGAAACACAAGGCTCTCCCCCTCTATCTACCTATATACATATTTGCATGAACCCTTTTCATATAGAATCGGATCCCTACGTTCAGGGTTGTTTGGTTTTAGAATTTATAAGATAATAAGTTTTTATGAATTTTAAAAGGATGTAGGAAAACTAGAGACGTAATTTTTTTTATTTATTGATCTAGGGTTTATTTTTTCTTAATATTCTCCTAAATTACAGTAGGCGGAGCTTAGGACTTTTTCCTGTATATACACTGCGTTCCAAATTATTAAGCAGATTGCATTTTCTCCAATGTTTACAAAAGTTTTTCACCGATTTCAATGAAATTTACAGCAATTACTATATATAGAAGCACTGATGGTATTCATTTCGATAAAATAGTTTGATAATTAAAATAATTATATATTTTTATTGAAAAATATGTAAAATATGATGTTCCGAATTATTAAGCAAGTATTCTCTTTACAGATCTAAATGGTGAAAATGGGTAAGAAGGATTTAACACCAACTGAGAAAAGAAAAAGTCAAGTTACTCGCTGAAAATATAAAATCTATTGAAATTGCGAAGCAGCTTGGCAGGGCTTATCGAACTGTAAACAAGTTTGTAGCGGAGGGTACCAAACTGAGGCAGCGAAGTGATAAAGGAGCTATAAGAAAAGTGACAAGGCGGCAGATATTTGTAATCAAGTGCAAAGTTGCAAAGCATCTATTGTCTTCAAGTAAAGAGGTTTTTGAGCAGGCTGGCATACATAATGTACCAAGAACATCTAAATGTGGAATCCTCCAAACAATTGGCAAAACGTGTAAACCTACGATTCAGTCACCATTAACACCCAGGTACAAGCAGCAGCGTGTTGAATGGGCACGTCAGTACGTGAAAACAGATTTTAATACTGTATTGCTCACCGATGAATGAAAAGCAACCCTTGAGGGATCTGATGGTTGGTCAAGAAGATGGATTGCTAAGGGTCAATCTCTACCATGGAATGAGGTTTTCTTTTAGAAAGTTTGTGTAAGACTGGGCATTCATTTTTACACCATCAGGCACTTAAAGAAATATTTTTGCTTTAACAGTTGCAAGGTAGGGACAAGGCCATGGGATCAAATATCTTTGAAGCTTCAGAAAGTATCTCTTTTTTTTGTATTAGCTACCAAATTAAGTTCAAATTCCTTTGTACAAAGTGAATCATGCTTAGCAGAAGCTTTCTCAAGGTAGATGAGTCAACAGACGCAATTAAGCCCTACTTAGATACATTATTTACACAAAGCAGATTAAGGGGATGCTATTAGCCCACTAACAACAGTACGTAACCATTTTGTGATGTAAACTCAATAGCGAGATGTTTATTTCAAAACCAGAGGTAAAATGGGAAATCTTTTCAGCCAATATATTGCTAAATAATTTTTAAAATACCCACTAAACATTGTAATTGCACATTAAATTCATATAACAAAGTCTAATGGACAATTGGTTTCTCTCTCTACAACTACATAACTTTCACACCCTGGGACTCTTAAACTGTTCACATACCAAAACATATTTTAGCATGAAAAGGATTCACACAAATATGGGGCCGGGTAGTATGGAAATGTGTCTGCGTGGGCTGGCTAATAATGGTGTCGATTTTAGGAGAATATTAAGAAAAAATAAACCCTACATCAATAAATAAAAAAATTTACGTCTAGTTTTCCTACATCCTTTTAAAATTCATAAAAACTTAAATCCTATAAATTCTAAAACCAAACAACCCTGAACTAAGGAATCCGATTCTATATGAAAAGGGTTCATGCAAATATGTATATAGGTAGATAGTGAGAGGGAGAGCCCCTTGTGTTTCGTGGAAATAAAATTAATAATAATTGAATGACAGAGGTACTAAGAACTGAATTAAACTTTATCGTACTTCAAACTCCAAGGAACTACCAATAATTTAAGAGTGCAATGGTTGGAGATGTAAATATACGATATATCTGATTACCGTATTTGACGGCTTACAAGAACGCTGCGCCGTGAAAGAAGCACCTTAATTTTGGAAAGGTAAATTCAAGAAAAAGTTTTTGATGCACTTTATTGTTAATACAATGGATATGTAAAATTCAATAAAAAGAAAACCCAAAAGCCAATAAAGAAAGATATGATCATTATTCTTATTATTTGTTATTAATCAACTTCAGATTCATTACTGACATTATCATCATCATCCCCATCATCGGCTTCTAAGACGCAGGGCGATTTTTTAAGGTATTTATAAGGAAAAAAAGTGCGTCTTATAAGCCAACAAATACGGTAGTTTAGTGTGTGCTAGCATAAATTATGGTGTGTGTGTGTGTGGACGCTTTTTCTTTCAGCCAACTTCACATCATGGTTTAATGAGTAAAATGTTAACACCTTTCTGTAGGCATCTGAATTAATAAATTAGCTACCAGGAAGTTCATTAACATATAAATAGTGAATACTGCAGCTGTGAGATTTATGGAGAAAGAATTTATCATCGTAATTATTAGTGAATAGCGTATATTCTCAGCTTAAGTTATACAGGGTTTGTGGAAACAATTTTAACTAAGCGTTAGCTAGTTACTGTTTTTAGATAAATTTGTGCATTAAGACGGAAGCTGAATAAATTCGTCTGACATGAACGAGGAAAATGTGTACAAGCTATATTTCCCGTAATAATGCGTACATAATAAAGAAATTAATTATACGAGAGCACCGCTTCTCCATTAAATGTATACAAATTAAATAAATAGCGCAATCTGGCACCTAATCTTGTAGTCTGATATATATATATATATATGGTGGCCATGAGCGGTCATTCTTTGAAACAAAAAAAAATATATATATATATATATATACATATATATATCCTTCTAAACATTGCTGTGGAAAATATTTTAACGGTATGCGTTTTTAATTTATTGCCTTTGATTAAAAATAAAATTGCATATATTAAGCTGCGCAAACTGGCAACTAGATTGTGGAATGCTTCGATATATATATATATACATATATATATATATATATATATACACACACCACACACAGGGTGTTTCAGGAATAAAGGTCAATACTTCGGGAGATGATAGTATCGGTCATTGAGAAAAAAAGTTCATATGAACATGTGTCTAATTCTGAATGGTTACGGAGATAGAGCTGTTTGAATCTGATGCGCACGCAGCTCTTCCCCCGCAGTGGTTCCATTCAATGGCCACGAAGGTCTCCAGACCTCTCTCCGTTAGATTATTGTTTGTGGGGGTGGATGAAAAGTCGTTTACAAAAGAAAGGTGGATACACGAGACGAATTGCTCGCGCGCATTTTGGATGCTGCTGCCCGCATAAAGGAACGTCAAGATCAACTCAGACGAACAACACGCGATCTTCGCACACGAGTTGCAAAGTGAATTGAGGTTGACGGTGGGATTTTCGAAAACGTATTATAAACTGTAACGAATGTCACTTCTGTATCTGATACCATTAAAAAGGCCAATCTTTAAACATTAAATGTTAGAAACAGTAATTGGTTTCTCTTTCTTAATTACCATTAACGATGCTTTTGTATTTGTAGATTCAAACAGCTCTATCTCTGTAACCATTCAGAATTAGACACGTTCATATGAACTTTTTTTCTCACAATGACTGATACTATCACCTCCCGAAGTATTGACCTTTCTTCCTGAAACACCGTGTGTGTATATATATATATATATATACAGTGTCCGTAAAGTCATGGTGGGATTTTAAATAGCTATATTATTGCAACGAAACATGATAATGTGATGAAACAATGCCAAATTTAAGAACAACTCTCAAAGTTGTATCTTGTAGTTAGTCTATTCTAAGCTTAACCTTTATCTCGTAGTTAGTTTAGGCTGTCCACATGCCTATGTTGAACATGAGCGTAATAGCCCGAAAGTTAATGTGTGGTGTGCTCTTGCACGAGATCGAGTGATTGGCCCATTTTTCTTCGCGGAACCCACTGTGACGTCACACAACTACCTCGCTATGTTGGAACATTTTGCAGTACCCCAATTTATTGACAATAATGTCATCTTTCAGCAAGATGGTGCTCCTCCGCACTATGCCAACGTTGTTCGAGAATTCCTTAATGAAAAATTTCCACAGAGATGGATAGGAAGAGGAGGATGGAAGCCATGGCCTCCACGCTCTCCGGACCTGACACCTTTGGACTTTTATTTGTGGGGTTACGTCAAGCAAAGCGTGTACAGTGTACCCATTAGGGATATTCATCACTTGCACGAGCGAATCACGGAAGCTATCGCATCCGTCACTCCTGATGTTCTTGGGCGTGTGTGGCTGGAATTGAATCACCGCTTAGATGTCTGCAGGGCTACCAGAGGAGCCCATATCGAACTACGTTAAATAAAGTTATTCTTTTAGAGTTGTTCTTCAATTTGCCTTTTTTTCATCTCATTATCATGTTTCGTTGCAATAATATAGCTATTTAAAATCCCACCATGACTTTACGGACACACTGTATGTATATATATATATATATATTATATATATATGTATATATATATATATATGTATATATATGTATATATGTATATATATATATATATATATATATATATAGTGGTGAGCTGGAGCTGGTTCGCACCAGTTCGCGCGAACCGGTTGTTAAAATTTTGAAGCATTTTAGAACCGGTTGTTAAAATTTGTTACGAAAACAGTTATAAAATGATCTTAAAACCGAATAATCTTATAAAACAGCGTACAAAATAATACGGCGTACAAAATAAACTTCAAATGCAAAGGAAAAATAGCACTATCTGGCCATTTGGAAATTACTACCTAATTAATATTAAATAAGGTATGTATTTAAATGTTCTTCAAAATAATAATTTCTTTATCATCTTTAAGCTACTTTGTAATTACTACCTAATTAGTAATAACTAATATACTTAAATATCCTTCATATTTTCTTTTCAAATTAATTCTAATTTTTTTTTTTTTGTTAAGTACGAGTACAACTCCCAATAACACAATGCATTGTCACTTCTTATGGAGAAAGGTACAAAAACTACATACTGTGGCACATCCTTTAAATCAGAACTTTTTATATAGGGAACCAGTTGGTAAGATTTTGGCAGCTCATGACAACTTTACAAAGGTTCCGCGCGATGAGTCCTCACTTCGCGAAGGTCAAGCTTGTCGCCCTTCTTCTCGAATTGGCCTGGTGAAGTAGTGAGTTGGTTTCTTGTGCTCTCCACCTCACATAGCCAGGTACGCCCGGCTCATCGGGGATTGTTCTGAGCCAGGCGTCTAATCTTTTGAAGATGTCAACTGCAACTCCCTTAAGGGCTATATTAAATAAAATAAATAGTCGCGCTTCACTATTATTCATATCATTGTAAAACGATAGTAGTACATTATTGGGACATGTTTAATTCAATAATGTTCCTAAAGAAAATTTAAATCTATCGGTAAATAGTGCTTCTCGTACTTTAGTTAATATATTGAAAATTAAGGAGAACATCACCCTCTCTCTTGCCTTTAACAAATAAAATATATAGTGGTAACTGTCTACCCACCTCTAGCATTGAGAGCATCTCTTGCCTTTAATATATAAATTAAGATATATAGTGGTAAATGGCAACTCACCTATATATAAATAAATAAATTCAATAATGGCAACCCCTCTAAGCATTATGATCATCTCTCTCTTGCCTTTAATATATAAATGAATTAAATAACTGGTAACCGTTCCAGAAATAAAAATTAAAATAAATAGTGGTACCTGGCAACTCATCTATATGTTAATAAATAATTAAAATAGTGGCATCTGGCAACTCACGACCCTCTATATAACATCTGTTGGGCCCCTGAACTCGCATATCCAGTAGGGTTGAAGCACCTTAAGCAGAAAAAACAAAACAAACAATAATGTGTTTGGCTGCGGCCAGGCGATGGATGGTCTCTATCCTCCTTGGGTTAGGAATCTCCTTTCGGGGGTGAGTCCACCTCAACTTCTCCCCCAAAGACTCTCCTCCTCCTCCTCCTCCTCCTCCTCCTCCTCCTCCTCCTCCTCCTCCTCCTCTCTCTCTCTCTTAGGTTAGGTATACCCTTTGGGGGTTGAGGCCGTCACATCTTCGCCAAAGAGGTTAGGTGGACTCCCCCCAGCTTGCTGGGGGATTTCCCCCCCTTTTGGGGGGCACCCTGGGCTTGGCACCTTGCAACAAATGGGGGTGGGTGGCACTGGCACTCATTTGATCAACATTGCAATTGCTCTGCACTCGTCCATTTTGCGGGCATACTACTGGTATCAATGTAATCTTTAAGTATAATAATACTGTTAAATCACACCTAATAAAGAATAGCACGGATAATGCGGTTGGTTGTGTATTCGATCGGATGCACACGATGTAACTCAGTATATATGCGCCAAACGGGTAAAACGTTAGATATTAGGGTAAAACAACAAATATGCGTGTGGAACAGCAAATAATTCTAATGCATTTTTAACCAAATGTATAGATGTAATCATAGTATCAGGTGGGATAGTTCTAAAGTGCTTGCTAAAAACACAAATATAATTGAAAGGAATATTCTAGAATGTGCATTTATCCATTTTAAAAGTTTCAATAACAGTGCAGGAATGTATAAATTTGACAATATCCTGTTAAAATACCTTTTGCCTCTAATTAACTCTTGTTAATAAGGTGCTAATCTCCTTATTTTTCCGTCCCGTTGTACATATGTATATATGTTTGTCATGTCGCCTTCTCCTTTCATTCCCTGACAAGGTGTACTTCTGAATACACGAAAGGCTTTGGAATCATTTTCCTTTTTCGTTGTGGGTTTGGATCATTCATTCATTTCACGTGCTTAATTGTGAAATTCATCCCATATATATACAGGGCGTCCCAAAAAAATGTATACACACTTTAAATAATTATAAAGGCAGTGTTTATTAAAATACATTTCATTTTCAAAATGTAATAGAATCTACAGACATTATTTAATTGTTTTGTCAACGCCTGTTTTCAAACTGACGTCCGTTCTGGTCCAGGCACTGCTGATAACGCGAAGCAATGGAATCGCAAACATCACGAAACTTTGGTATTTGTGTGCATTCTCGTTCAATGGCTGCTCTCAATTCAGCGACTGTTGCAGGTTTTATAGCGTAAACTTTGTCTTTTAAGTATCCCCATAAAAAAAAGTCTAGTGGTGTGAGGTCTGGTGAACGCGGAGGGTATTCTACGAAACCCCTTCGTCCAATCCACATCCACATCCACATCGTGCCAAGTACCACTCGCAATACTCCACTCTTCGGTCCGGATCATCTTCATTAATAGCATGGACTAATCTTGGAATGTAACTTTTCCATTGACAGCGCTTCAAAATGCGTTGGACAGACGATTCTGAAATTCCTACCTCACGACTCGCTTGCCGCACAGATTTTCTTGGACTTTGGTGATACGTTTCCAGTACTCTTTCTTGCTTTGTGGGGCTTGTCGATGTCCGTGGTCTTCCAGAACGCTTCTTGTGGACATTCTGAACAGTTCCATCGGCTTCAAACTTCTCTCTAATTCGAGTGATGGTAAGTCGCGTTGGTGGATCTGTTTGAAACTCCCTCCTAAACTGTCTTTGCACTTCAACTGCGTTTTCACACTTCCAGTAGCATTTTTAGAATGAATTTCCTTTGTTCAAAGCTTAGTCTGACTGCCATTATTAATTCTAATGGGTTTAACTTGGAAAGAAAGAAACATCAATTGAGCTATCAGCTGTTAAAGTGTGTATACATTTTTTTGGGACGCCCTGTGATATATAATATATATATATATATATATATACAGGGTGGGCCGTAAGTTTCCATACATAGGAAAAATAAACATTTTTTTATGGACAACCATTTTTATTTATATAATATGCTCTACATGGTTGCCATTGTTTTGAAAACACATTTCAATACGTGTTCCCCACTGTTGATGAACACGCATTAGCACAGTTGACGTTATGCTTGTAATGGCGTTGGTGATACGTTCCTTTAGATGATTTATGTCTCGTATCTTTTCCTGATACACCATGGCCTTCAAGTGCCCCCAAAGATAGAAATCAAGGGGGGTGAGATCTGGGGATCTGGGAGGCCACTCCACAGGACCAATTCAATTCGTTGCTCTTTCGTCAAACGCATATTCTTAGGGTATCTGAAACATAAAAACAAACGTTTAATTTTTCCTATGTATGGAAACTTACGACCCACCCTGTATATATATATATATATATATATATATAAAGCGAGTCAAAAGTCTTCTCAAAAGTATTTATTGTAGAGTTATATTTGAGGCAGGACTTTAGATCCACCCTGTATACAGTATATATTCGCTACACAATGTTTGTATGGTAACTACCAGTTAATGTTTTCAAAATTTGATACTTCGACAAAATTTTTAAATTTTCTCATCTTCAGTACTGGAAGAATTCATAGATAAGACAATGAACCTAACGACGAGACAGCCAGCGTCCATGGCTAAGTGAAGACACTGAGGTCGGGGGTTCGACTCCCGATGGTGCTGCATTAATAATACAGGAGTTTGCGCAATGGGCCACGTTATAGTTTGGCCAGAGCGTCGTACCAGTTTCTGAACCACCTCACTGATATTATTAATAATAATAATGGCGAGAGAGAACTTTGGAAAGGAGAGATGAGGAGCAGTAGGGATAGCATAGTTCTCATATCCTAGTTTAAGAAGTTTCACAGGCGAGGTTGTAAGGAAATAGTCTTGGTAGTTCCTAAGATTATTGACAAATTTCTACCGGTAAAGGTGAACAGTCCTAACATCAGACATGCAAAACGTATAAACTAGGATTCAAACAATTTACTTAAATAACATTACTCCAACTATGTTAAATCATAAAAAATAGACACAATTAATGCAAAATACAGTATAACCATATATCCCCTCCATTTACATTTAGTCCATTAAAAATAAAACTTTCATAAATGGCTAAGTGAACAACAAAAAACGATAAAAAAAAGGTCTACCAACTGACCCAATAACTTACAGACCATCTTCACGATAATGTGACTGAGAATATACTTACGAAAACCAGTGTCTTTCCGATCTACAGGGCAGACGTAAAAGTACGCATGAAAAGGTCTGTAAGTTACGTTACATGACACTATCTACTAAGCCCAGGATTAATAGTTTAAAAATGAACTTCACAAGCAAACTTGTTCCTCTCTTTCTCTCGGCATTTCCGAGGGAGAAAAATGACCAAACATTTTGGGTTAAACGAAAGTTGACAACTAAACTTTAAGGAATAACCCTCACCCACTGCCTTTACCTCTTCCGCTTGTTTCACTTTGTTCAAGGAAGCCTGGAGTTCGCTCACTTGCAGCGTCAGATTCTTTTTGTCCGACGCTAGTTGGCGAACGAGTTCTTCCTTCTGCACGAGTTTTTCATGCCATGATGACTCCTCGTTTTCGACCGAGTTTTGAAGAGATTTTAACAATGATTCCTGATCAAATAAAAATATAGTTACCGTATTCTATTGAAAACTTTCACTTCAATTTTATTAGTAAATTATCAATTTAACGAGTAAAGACTACAAATTAAGCAACTCCTTCGAGCATTATCATTGCGAGAGAGATCAACTCACAGTACTAGATAAAATATCTTGATAGTTGACAATTTTTTCCGCTAAGTTCTTGTTCTCTAATTTCAATTTGGTTATAAGGCTATTTTTGTCATCATCATCAGCTGAGGACGACTTCAAACTATTCTCTAGGGACAATTTTTCTTCATTCAGTTGCTCCACGCTACTCTTTAAGCATAATTTCTCCTCTACGAGATTTTGCATCTGCAAGAAAATACAGAATAAAGTGTTCTTTGATTTTTTAAGCTCGAAAAGAAATAACTTAAGATTATGGCTCACCTACAATCTAAGGTCGCGTGTCCCACTTGGGACACTACGGCATTGAAACCCACTTAAATCTACTTAAAACCTCGACATAAGCCACACTGCTAAGCCTGTACTGTCCGCGTATATAAACTAAATTTTCTAATAAAATCAAGAAAAACTGAGTGGAATAATCAGGTCTGGTTCCTTCATCGCGCATCTTCATAAAGTGCCATTGAGGAAACAGCAGTTCCAGATTATTCAAAATCTCTACAACAGATCCTGGGCATAACTAACATAGCTACTCTGATACCCCTCCCATCTCTAAAGCAAATCCCCTTAACACCAAAACCACACGAACCTACAGGTCCTCCCTCTCTCTCTCAGACCTTTTTGCTAAAAACTCGGTAATAAAAAGGCAAAATATTAATTGTGAAAATAATGTCATACTTTATCTCAATTCATATTAAAAGTGATTTGCAACATTAAAAAAATTGTGGATACTAAATTTACAAAATCCTACATGGTATCTTAAACTGCGATAGGCCTATATACTGATACAGCCTACAATGTATGAGGGACAGAAAGCACGATATAGGATGAGACGGAGACACTGGGGACTACAAAACGAGATAGGACACACAGCACTTGAAACAAACAGGACCTACCTTTTTATGGAGATCTGCATTTTCTTTCTTAATTTCTTGCAATTCCTCGCAAAGTTTCGGATCTTGAACAACCTGAAATAAATAATACTTAAAAAGAGTGGAGGGGGAGGTTAGCATTAGTTTAGCTTCCGCCCGAATTCTTCATTCTGACGAAGGTCAAGCTTGTCACGCCACCTTAGACCGACAGTTTAACGTGGGGTAAAAAATTTTTTTTTTTTTTTTTTTTTTTTTTAATTGGGGTTCTTTAACCTCCTTCGCAACATCTAAGGTCATATGACGGAGGGAACCTACAGCTTTACGTGGGATCCGAACCACGGGTCGCTACATAATCCGGAAGCGGAGGACGGTCTCCCATCCAACTACTACCCAGACCCAATGTCGCTTAACTTCGCTGATCTCCGGGAAGCGGTGTTACGACATCGGCCACTACGTAGCCCATATATATATACAGTATATATATATATATATATATATATATAAAATGTGGTGGACCGGATGTCAGTTCTTCAACATCTGCGGATTTTTAATTTCAATATCCGCGGATGCGGATATTTAGTTAATCTATCAATATAATATAGAATTATGAATATATGACCATTTTTCAAATTTCGTGATATTACTATTATGGCAAGCAATGCATAAGAATTAAAATTAATATTAATGTTTTCATTATGATAAAAATAACTTTCGCAAGAGTTTCAGACACAGAAAATTCAATGAAACACGTTTCATTCAATTTTCTGTATTACCAGGATGCGGGACATGGACCCAACTCGTTTGCATCTTTTGCATTTTTTGTATTTATTTACAATAATCTTGTTCGAAACACGATAGACTGCTTGATCTTATACGAACAATTTCATTCTGAAAAGTTACTGTGTTGCTGTGAAAAAAAAATCAGGAGTACGCACAGCGGCACAGGCAGTGTTTGTTGATTTAATGGTATTTATATTTTGAGGTTTATATATTTGTTTGTTCATTTAATAATTAATACTTTACATGAAATGTGCATGACTGGGCCTTTAAAGCTACTTTATAAGCTAATTTAATTGTAAATTGCATAATTTATTAGAGGTAATATCCGCATAACATACGCAGTCAGAAGTGCGAATGCGGATGTTAAAAATGATGCGGATATCCAGTCCACCACTAATATATATATATATATATATATATAATTATATATTAGTGATGTAGCGGATGTCATTTTTTTCACATCCGCGGATGCGGATGTTTGATTTCAACATCCGCGGATGCGGATGTCTACATTTTCGTTATTTTTTAGGATATATTCGAGATTTGTTGTGTTTAACGTATATAATAAGTTATTATATAGAGAGAGCTGTAGCTATAATGTAGTATAATTGATTAATTGTACAATAATTGCTGTACTTTTCTCTGAACATATAAATAATATCAAGCATCTAACTAATATAGAAATCAATTAGTGAATTCGTCTGCAAATAAATTCGTTATATTTTGTTGAGTTTCAGCCACAATTAGAAACCATAATTGTGTTACCAGGATGCGGGACGTGAACCCAACTCAAATGCACCCCACGGACCTCTTTCCCCAACCTCCTCCACCCTTATAGAAAGAGATCTTTAATTAGCTTGATAACTATTTATATTAAGTTTAAAGTTTTATTAGGCATATTTATAAATGAGTAATTAAAATAAAGTAAACTAAGATGTTCATCGTTTAATGTTCAAACTTAATTATAGGAAGGTAATGCTTAAGGAACATTAATTTTTCTGCCTTTTCTGCTGCCAGTCTGTTTCTCTTTTCATCATATATTAATCCAGCACTGCTAAATAATCTCTCGCTTGGTACGTTTGTTGGAGGACAGGCTAAATGTTTCCTCGCAAGTTTACTCAAGTATGGATAGATATTCTGCGTATTTTTCCACCAACTAATAGGATTGTCACATGCAGCCAGGCGTTTTTCTTGGTGATAGCTCTCGATCATTTTTACTACATCTTTTGACATCGCGTAGGTCTCGTCATTGCTGCTTGACTCAAGAAACTGAGAGACAGATTCTGTGATAGATTTGCTTGTTGAAGGTGTTGGTTCTGTCACTGAAACTTTTATTCTTTTGGTGGGTGGCGAAGCGACAGATTCAAGAGATTGAAGCTCTTCAACTCCTTTGCCAAGTGATGATTTAACTCGTTCTAATGTACTAGGTGAAAATAACTTAGCTTTGTAACGTGGATCTAAGTAGGTTGCAAGAGAGTAACTTCATACAAGAACAGCCTCTCGTCTTGTTGCTTGCATCACTTTTGCGCACAATGAACTAGTTCTATTAATATAGTAGAATTTGATAATTTCCGCTTATTAATGACGTTTTATCTCAACGGTCCACATCCGCACGACATCCGAGGTCCAAAGTGCGGATGCGAGAAAATATGCAGATGTTCCGCGGATGCGGATGTGACCTACATCACTAATATATATATATATATATATATATATATATATATATATATATATATATATAATCAGGTTAAGAATAGCAAACTCATTTACCTCATGTTAAGAATGGCGAACCCAAAATTAAACATGTTAAGAATAGGTCGTGATATTTTCGTTAGTTAGCCTTATAAGCCTAACTAAAGAAGGCTTGGGTCCCTATTCTTCAATAGCTCCGAATTTTGTTGGGGTTGTAAAGTGCAAAATTTCAGATAACATTAGTATTAAATAAAACTGAAAAAAAAATCAAGTTTCTTTACAAATTTGCAGTAGATGAATGCGATACATATTTTCTGTAACTTTAAGTCGCTTTACGTACGATAAGATACGTACGATATTTCCAAACATATTTTTTGTAACTTAGTAACTAACGATAAGAGGCTTTATAATAGGATTATATATATCTCATGTAAAGAATAGGTTTTTACAAAATTCTCCATGTTAAGAATAGCAAACCCAAAAGTTTCCATGTCAAGAATAGGGAACCCAAAATTATCCATGTCAAGAATAGGGAACCCAAAATTATCCATGTCAAGAATAGCAAACCCAACACCCTATGGGTTCGCTATTCTTAACGTGATTCTATATATATATATATATATATATATATATATATGGGCTACGTCGTAGCCAATGTCGTAACACCGCTTCCCATTGATCAGCGAAGTTAAGCGACATTCGGTCTGGGTTGTAGTTGTTGTTGTTGTTGTTGTTTAGCCGATCAGCACACCCTGATCGAGCAAGCCGGCGGCACGCAGGTAACCGATCGCCCTCTCCGGAGTGGACCAGACGTTCAGCGCACTAGTGATGTTGTGTTGTGTTCGTTGTTGTGCTAGAGCGGTACAGTTCTGTCATAATGTGTTCAATTGTTTGTGGTGTGGTGTGTCCTGGCACAGGTGGCAGGTGTCGTCTGTGTTTATATATCTGTAAGTTGGGGTGATGTCCACATCAGAATCGTGCTAAGTTAACTCGATCCGATCTGCTCAGGCTGATCTCTCACCTGTTAATGGGTGGCGGCTTCGCACCTAGGACCGCATTCGGACCGAGTCGTGTCAGTGCTTTGTGTGTGTGTGTGTGTGTGTGTGTGTGTGTGTGTTTGTTTGTTTTCTGTACTGTGTGATGTCTGTGGGGCGTGGTATGGAATGGAGTATTTGGTTATAATGTCTCTCTGGTGTTACCTTAATGGTGCGAGGTGTCGAGGCATGATTGTACATGTAGTGGCAAGGGTATTGTGGGTTAGTTGTCGCTGCTGCCATGAATTGTGCTCCCCTCATGTCTAAATGTTCCCGAACTTTCAGTATTTTTGTTTCTGTGTGCAGGTGTTCTATTGGTGTTGTTTGAGTGCATCCTGTAATGATACGAAGTGCGTTGTTTTGTATTGTCTGTAAGGTGTTTGTGTGTGTGTGTGTGTTTGAGATAATGGGTGCACAGCATGGGCTAGCATAGTCCATAACTGAGCGAATATATTGTTTGTATATGAGTGATGTTTCCTGCTGGTGTTCAAAGTTTGTGCCTGTAAGTACCCTAAGCGTGTTAAGTCTTGACGTACATTTGTTTTTAATGTCCTGAATGTGGTTTGCAAAAGATATTGATGTGTTGTATGACACCAAGTATTTTGGTCCTGTGAGTGTGTGGAATGTTGTTATTTAGTGTAAGCTGTGGAGTTACCTGTTCTTTTGTGTTGCTTGTATGGAAAAAATGGATCCTGCTCCAACCAGAGTAGCCTAAACACAACCTAGGCTACGTTGGAGATTGAAGACCTAGGCCAAAGATGAACCAGCCTAACTATTTGTCCATAAACAGGACTTCCATACTTTTGTTAAACAATTACAGCTGAAATAAGGGAAATTTATGAACTTCTTACCTTGAAACTAATATAAATTTTATTTCTTGACACCAATAATGAACATTTTTATTCCGGCTTCTTTCGTCTTACGTTTTTCGTCCTCCCTATTATTCTGTTTATTCAGCTTATGCCGATCTTTTTCTTCTTCTTCCCAAAACCGTGTTGCTATTTCTAGCTGTGGGATCTTTTTTTCTTTTCATCCCATATTTGTTTCTTCGTTGGCGTCTTTTTAATTTTTCTCAGCAAGAGTTCATGTTCTCCTTCTGAGTTATTTTTTATTGTTATTATTTATTTTAATGTCAATATGGCTTATCCAAGATTAGGTGGGTCTTCCATTTCGGTACTCCCAAATTTTCCACACATTGGGGCCAGCCAGAAAGGAAAAATTGCATGTGAAACCCAATTTTTTCTTTAATATTTGTTAACCCATCTTAGATTACCTATAATTTATGTTTTATTTGTTATTCCATTTTTGTTTTTCCTCACTTTTTAATATAAAAAGTGTAGCATTTCATAAAGTCCTCACTCTTTCCAAAATGAAAGGGTGTTGCATTTTAATTTATTTTCCATAGGAAATATTACAATACTCCAGCCCTTATCTTTTGTTGTAACATCTGCCTAGCTCGTAGAGCAGTTGAACGTTGTGGTCTACTATTTGTGGTATAGGTTATTGTAGTAGTAGGACTAGTTACATCATTTATTGAACAGGTTAGGTTTGGTATAGTTTGGGTCAGATTTTGATCATCATCAGAATCTATTATAGATTCATCTTCATGATCATTTTTGTTAACAGTAGTTGGTCCTACTTCTAGGGGGTATAAGAGTGATACATCTCTTATAGTTTCACCTGAAGCGGTTTTAAGTTTTACAACCCTGGTTAATCCATCTTCCCCAGTTTTTAGTTCTAAAACTCTACCTAATGGCCAACACTGTCTTGGTGTATTTTGTCTAATTAGAACTACATCTCCTACCCTGATTTCATTAACCCAGTCTTTGTTTTGTATATATTTATGTCTTTCTCTCAACCCAACAAGGTATTCATCACTCCATTGCTTTTTAAATTTTGTTTTTATATTTGTTATTTGTGATAATCTATTTTGCAAATCATGATTATCATCACTCCAAGGTGGATCATCCAAGGAGATATTGTAATCAGGTAGAAGATTAATGACTTCTCCCTTAATCAAATGATTTGGGGTGAGAGGCTCTACATCATTATTATCCCCTGCATAAGTAAGAGGTCTGTTATTTACAACATTCTCAATTTCACTAATGAGAGTGAGAAGTTCAAAGAATTCAATTTGTTTTTTACCTATTGATTTCTTTAGGCAATTCTTTATTGTTTGGATATTCCTTTCCCAGATTGCTCCATACCATGGTGATGCAACAGGGATGTATTTCCATTTTATTTTGTTATTTTGTAGATATGTTATGGTATGTGAATTTTGTAATATGTCATTTATTTGGTTTTCACCAGCCTTGAAATAGGTTGCATTATCTGTCCAAACAATTTTGGGTACAGAATGCTTAGCACAAAATCTTCTAAAGCTATAGACAAATGATTCTGCGGAGAGATCACTCACTATGTCTAAGCTGACTGCTCTAGAAGATGAACATGTGTAAAGTATGATGTACATTTTTTGTTCTGTTGTTCCCAGACCAACAGTCAAACTTCCTGTATGGTCTATGCCAACTGTTTCAAAAGGCCTATTAAAGGTGACTCTCTCTGTTGGCAAATCAGGAGGATTGGTCTTCCTGAAAGATCTGGAATGAATCCTTTTGCAGGTGACACAATTATTCAAAACTGTCTTCACAGTCATTCTGCCTTTGGGTATCCAATACAACTTTCTAATGGCATTTAATGTTTGTGGAACACCCATGTGATAAAGTTCATTGTGTTTATCTCTAATAATTAGGGTTGTAATGTGATGGAACCTAGGAAGAAGGGGTTGTTTACTGTTATATGTGATTTGTTTAATCTGTGGGGCCGCGCAGTTAATTTTCCACATTTATATTATTTTATATTAGTTACCGACAAACCAATTTTGCGCGTACCAAATTGTATATATTTTATCATTGTGTAATTTTAAGAATCATATATAATCTTTATAAATAAGTATTGTACATAAATTTATATATATATATTTAATTAATTCAGCTGTATATAGAATAACAAAATCTTCTGTAAAATAACCTCAGCCAACCAAGAACTCAAACTCTGAAAATGACCGGCTTTTCCTTCAAGATGCTAACCTTCCAAACGACAGGGAGAGAAGAGGACAAGAGAGGCCCCTGAAAGAGATAGCCTACCTCTCGTATCCTTCATTCTTCCCGGCAAATACAAGTAGCACCAAGAAGGAACCAGCTACAATTGGTGACCCCAGAGTGACCCGAAGCAGCCAGCGGAAGCAGCATCCTTCAGTCGCCGGGCGGAACAAACCGAAGCCACGCCTCTTCGCCGCCCACCCGTAGTAGCTGGTCAGAACCGAAGCAGCAGTAGACCCGAATTACATTCCCGCAAGATGGAATCAGGAGTGCACCATGTCACCATCAAGCCACCCACGTTCTCTGAAGCATCGGCCGCAGGATGGTTCTCCATCATGGAGGCACAATTCCACATTTCCAGAATAACATCCGAAGAAACCAAACTTTAAGCCGCTTCAATCAACCAAACCAAACTTTAAGCCGCTTCAATCAACCAAACCAAACTTTAAGCCGCTTCAATCAACCAAACCAAACTTTAAGCCGCTTCAATCAACCAAACCAAACTTTAAGCCGCTTCAATCAACCAAACCAAACTTTAAACCGGCTTATATAGTTTCAGGTCCCACACAGGTACCGGGCGCACAATCGGACGACATCGGATCAGAGAAAAAGCACGCAAGGAAAAAGGACGATGGAGGACGCACCTCGGAGGTAGCAAATACAGACCTCAGGACGGGCGCGCAGGACAACGCAACAACCGGAAACGAGGCCGACCGAGGGTCAACGCGAGCTGGACGAAGGATCCGATTCAAATCAAGACCCGAATATTTCTACTTTTGATATACGTGCTCCACTTCTCGGGGTGGGCAGTAGTGTGGGGCCATGCAGTTAATTTTCCGCATTTATATTAGTTACCGACAAACTAATTTTGTGCGTACCAAATTGTATATATTTTATCATTGTGTAATTTTAAGAATCATATATAATCTTTATAAATAAGTATTGTACATAAATTTATATATATATATTTAATTAATTCAGCTGTATATAGAATAACAAAATCTTCTGTAAAATAACCTCAGCCAACCAAGAACTCAATAAACTCTGAAAACAACCGGCTTTTCCTTCAAGATGCTAACCTTCCAAACGACAGGGAGAGAAGAGGACAAGAGAGGCCCCTGAAAGAGATAGCCTGCCTCTCGTATCCTTCATTCTTCCCGGCAAATACAAGTAGCACCAAGAAGGAACCAGCTGCAAATCTACCCTTACATCTTAATAAGCCATCTTTGTCAATGTAAAGATTCAAGTTTATTACCACAGAGGGTACTTTGTTCATTTGTTTACCAATTGTTAGAAAATCTATTTCATTTTTGTATTCTGTTTGTTGTATGTGGTTAATCCAATATTTGGTAGCTAGACTTGTATACATTTCATTATTTCTTTGTTTATTTTTCTTTAAACAGTTGTGAATGAATCTGAGACAGTAAGATGTTACTCTTACAAGTTTGCCAAAGTCAGAATAATTGTTATAATCTAATAGTGGCTCAACTTTATTTGTGGTTATCATGTTAAGTTTTACATTAATTTGTTCTGCTGGCCACATTGTTTCATCCTGAATGAATTCAGGTCCATGAAACCAATTTTTGTTGGATTTTAGTAATTTACAGGATAATCCTCTTGTAAGAAAGTCTGCAGGATTTTGTTTTGTTGGAATGTATCTGAAGGTTATGTCCAAATTTTGTCTAGCTTCTTTAATGTCTCTTAATCTGTTACGGACAAAGATGTTTTTTGAGTTTAACTCATCAGAGTTGATCCATGCCAAGCAGATTTGACTGTCAAGCCAAATATATGTAGTTGTGATGTTTACATAATAGACTTCATGGAGAAATACTGTTATTTTTACAGCTAGATAACCCGCAAGTAGTTCAAGCTGAGGAATAGTTTTCTTTTGTTTTAAGGGTGTTACTTTCCCCTTGGCATAGATCAAATGGCTGCCATCCTCACCTACAAGGTAAGCGCAACAGCCATACACCTTTTCACTGGCATCACCAAATACATGCAAGGTTTGAGGTGTATCTCTGTGTCCACAAACTCTGGGAATATTTATGTTTTGTATTTATTGAGATCTTTAGCTAACCTTTTCCAGCTATCTTGTTGTTTATTGGTTATAGGATCATCCCAGTCTACTTTCTGTTTCCAAAATTCTTGTAAAAGAACCCTGGATCTGATAGTAGAAGGAAGGAGTAAACCCATAGGATCAAATATTTTTGAACTTTCGGATAAGATCTTTCTTTTTGTGTTAGCTGTTGTATCTAAGGTGTAGCCTTTTGTGCAGAGTGAGTCATGAACTTTAGAATCTGAGTTCAAATCCCAGATCATGCCTAATGTTTTCACCCTGTTTGTTGGTTCTGTTAATCCTTTGTCTTCTGATTTTATTTTTTGATTTAGTCTCTCATTATTTGTGATCCACTCTCTTAATTCAAAATTACCTTCTTTCATTATTTTATCTGCTTTTATGTAAACTTCATTTAATTCTGACTCTGTTTTGGTTGATCCTACAAGGTTATCTACATAGAAGTGATCTTTCAAGAACTGAACAGTTAAATCATTTTCATCATACAAATTTAAGTGATGTTTGATGGTTAAAGCCAGTAAACTAGGACTTGCATTTGCTCCAAACAAAACCACATTAAATTTAAATGTTTTAAACCCTTTATTTAAGTCATATGGATCATTAAACCACAAGAATCTTAGTTGATCTTTGTCATAGTTATTTTTCAGATGAATTCTCAAAAAAGCTTTGCTTATATCACTTTGAACTGCATAGTCATCTAATCTAAATCTTAGAAGGATTTTTACAAGGTCTGAAATAAGATTAGGCCCCTCTATGAGACAGTCATTCAAGCTATGCTTATTGCCATCTTTAAGACTACAGTTATACACAACTCTAAGTTTTGTTGTGGGTGCATCCTTTCTATAGACTCCTGTGTGAGTAAGATAATGGCAGTTGTCTTTTTTAAAGGGGTGATCTTTAACTTCTTCAATGAAGCCTTTTTCTAACTGGTCCTTGAAAACATCATCATACATTTTAATTCTTGTCATTTTTTAATCTTTTCATCAAATTATAGAGATGACCTTTAGCTACCTTTAGATTATCATTTAATTTTGGACTATTGATCTTCCAAGGTAGTTCAATTGAATAATGGCCATTTTCATACATGATGGTATTTTCAAAATTTTCAGCCATTAATTGATTTTCATCTGTATGATCACCATCTTGCACCCCCACTGACTCTAATAGCCAGAGCTGTTGTACACCTTTATCTAATTCTTCAGTTGTTAATGATTTATTTAATATTTCAGTATTTATGTCATTATTTGAGTTGTGTAAGACCTTGTCATAATAGGGCAAGTTTGTTAGTCATATATTTTTATTTTTCATTGTTATTTTATATTTATCTATGTGTCCCAGTGGAGCTATACCCCAGTGAGTATCTAGAGCAATCCCATCTCCTATTCTGACTATGCCCTTCTGAATTAAGTGAATATAATCAGCTCCAATTAACATTTGAACATTATCTATTATCATCATTTAAATTTCTATCTGCAATTTTATATTGCTTTTTAAGTTGTTGTATTACTTGTTTTAAATTTGGTATTTTAAATTTTTGTTGACCAACTTGTTCAATGACTACTGCTTCTATGTTTGTTGTTTTATTCTCTGTGGGTATATCCAGATCTAAATTGACTGTACTATATTTTTCTTTCTGTTCATTTTCTTTGACAAATGATGTTATACACAATTCTTGTTCATTTTTATGAGTTTGTAGGCCTAATTGATTAACTAATGATTGATCTACAAATGTTTGTTGGGAACAAGAATCTATTAGACATCTTATAGGAGTTGTCCCACCTTTTTATTTTTTAAATCCAAGGTTATTGTAGGTAGGAGTACACTAGAATTTTTATTGACATTATTTATTGATATATGTCCATTAAATGTTTTTTCATTTTTCTTTAGGTTTTGTTTATTTGAATTTTTAAATGAATCACAAAGACAAGAGACATGATTTAAACTTCCACAATTAACACATTTGAATCTTATTTTTGTTTTGCAGTCTTTGTTAGTATGTCCTGCAGCTGTGCATTTAGTACAAAGGTTTAACTGAGAACACCTGTTTATCCGGGATTCTAAGTCTACATATTTAGTACATCGTGTGCTATGTGATCATCAGCCGAACAAAATTTACACTTACGTACAAATTCTGTCGTAACATTAAAATTTGTAGTGTAGGAGTTAGACCTATCACTTTTTGTTCTGATTTGTCTTTGTTGCGTTGTGGTTTGGTTTTGTTTGAATTTTCTTTGTTTGGTTTATTTGTGAATCAATCTTTGTTTGTGAATCAATCTTTGAAGATTTGTACATTGACAAAACATTTGGAAATTCATTCCTTATTTCATCAAGGGTAGGGTATGTATTTCCCGTTATTCTTTGGAAAATATCCCTAATTTGGGTAGGTAAACAATCAAATATTATGGCTTGGATAAACCATGCTGATTTCTCTAGATCTATATCATTATTTTGTAGATGACCTAACATGCATTCAATTTCACAATAGAAATTGTACAGATCCTGATGGTTATCCTTGGCTGGTTTTATATTTTTTAATTTTATTGCTAAATCATTTACTATTTCTTTTTATTTAGGAAATTTCTTTCTAGTAATTTGAGAGCTATTTTATATGAACTGCCAATTGCCGGTAAGGCATCAACCAGTTTTAGGGCTGGGCCCTTTAAATAATTAAGCAGATAACTGAATTTGTCAACATCAGATATATAATCTTTGTTGCCAATTAAACTATCAAATTTTTCTAGAAAAGACTGAAATTTTGTTCGATCACCCTCAAATATTGGTACTTGTAATGTTGGTAACTTGGCTTTTAGTTGTTTATTGTCATCATTAGAAATGGATACATTTCTGAAGGCCTCAATCAAACTTTGATTTGTAGCCTCTAAATTATTTGGTAGATTATCTAAAGCAGCATATAATTCATTTATGTGAGAATCTATTTCAAAAATATTCTGTTCTTGTTCACACAAAAGTGCTGTATATGTCTCTTCACCAACATTTAACCATCAGTTTCTGTAACAATTTCCTCATCTATAATTATTATTTCCTGTTTAATTCTATTTAAACCACCCAAAATAGTATCATAATCCCTTTTATTTGGATTTTCTTTGCTATTAAAGGTAGTTAAAAGCCTGGTAATGACTCCCTTCCTTGCTGATCTCTTCCTTTTTAATGATTTAATCTTTGCCTCAATTGCTTCACATTCAGCCATATTTTGTTTATTTTATTTTTCCAAAATAAGTCCCCAAAATCCTAAAACCCTTTCAACTCTATAAATACATATTATGTATAATATAAGCTTTATTTTGGTTAAATAGGCTAGGCTTCTGATTACCCTTATTCTAGAATTTTACCACATTTATGACCAAATGATAAGTTTTGAAGCATTTGAATTATTTCTTATTTTTATTTTTAGTTAGGGCTTCGTAATTTATTATTATTTATATGTAGTAAGTATTTGAAAAAGCCAAACATGGAATAAATTCTGTTCAGATGTCAAAATGTTTGATAAGGCGTAATTTTATTTTTTTTGTTTTTTTATTTTATTTTATTCAAGGTTAAGGTTTTCACAGCAAATAACCCTTCCCCACACGGGCCACCATTATAGATATGGAAAAAATAGGTCCTGCTCCAACCAGAGTAGCCTAAACACAACCTAGGCTACGTTGGAGATGGAAGACCTAGGCCAAAGATGAACCAGCCTAACTATTTGTCCATAAACAGGACTTCCATACTCTTTTGTTAAACAATTACAGCTGAAATGTCAGCTTATTTAACCTAAATTTAATAACCGAAGGGAAATTTATGAACTTCTTACCTTGAAACTTATAAATTTTATTCTTGACACCATAAAAACATTTTTATTCCGGCTTTTTCGTCTTCGTTTTTGTATCATCCTCCCTCTGCTTATTCAGCTTATCCGATCTTTTTCTTCTTCTTCAAAACCGTGTTGCTATTTCTAGCATGGGATCTTTTTTTCTTTTCATCCCATATTTGTTTCTTCGTTGGTGTCTTTTTAATTTTTCTCAGCAAGAGTTCATGTTCTCCTTCCGAGTTATTTTTTATTGTTATTATTTATTTTAATGTCAATATGGCTTATCCAAGATTAGGTGGGTCTTCCATTTCGGTACTCCCAAATTTTCCACACTTGTAAGCAACGTGATGGTTGATTTTGTGGGCGCTACTTTGAGTTTATTGTGTGTGAGCCAGTCTTATATACTGTTTATGTATGTTTGTAGGTTATTTGTAGCGGTGTCAATGTTGTTGTGGGTGGAACAGAGCCTTGAGGGACCCCGTTCGGAAAAAGCTTGTTTTTGGATGACTTGCCATTAAATGTGACATGTATCTTCCTGAAAGATAGTTGCTCAGCCACCTTTTGGTGTTATTGTGCATGTTTGTGTTGAGTATTTTGTTATTTGGAGGGAAGCGTGGGATAGTATCAAATGCTTTACTAATGTCTATTGTTGCTAATAGTGTACGTTGAGCTGGTCGTCTGGAGTTGATGCCATCCATGATGTGCTGCGTGAGGTTAGTGAGTAATGTCGTGGTTGAGTGGTGAGGTCTGAATCCATGTTGAGTAGGCGATAGTGGTATGTGTGGGTTGGTGATTTGTAAGATTAGTCTTTCTGTTATTTTGGAAGGTGTGCATAGTAAAGTAATGGGTCTATAGGAAGCTGGTTCTGTTCAATTTTTGTGTGGTTTGAGTAGTGTAATAATTTTATCTTGTTTCCATATGTCAGGAATAATAGTGTTGGTATGAATATGTGCTCATATTTGTGAGAGCTAGTATTCCCTGTGGGCCCAAGTGTTTAAGGTGTATGTTAGATATGTTGTCTGGTCCAGTAGCCTTCGAATTCTTAATGTTTTTGATGATGGTGGTGGTCTGGTCTGTATTGAAGGGTGTAATGGTCGTGTCGAGTCTAGGTTTTCTTGCGTCTGGGTAGTAGTTGGAAGGGAGACCATCCTCCATGTCCAGATTATGTAGCGACCTGTGGTTCGGATCCCACGTAAAGCTGTAGGTCCCCTCCATCATATGACCTTAGATGTTCCGAAGGAGGTTAAACAACACAAATAATTATTTTATATATATATATATATATATGGTAAGAAATGGTACCATCACCACCTCCCAACAAACTCAATAGACAATAGGAAAACCAGCAAGAAACCTATGAAACCAAGAAACAATTTTTCTAGACATCACAGACAATACGGCTACTAAGCCTCATTCAACACAACCGAGAACCTCCGAGCCGATCCGTTACCAAGCAAGAAACTATGAGAACAGGTAACCGGAAAAAGAGCTTTCTCGAAGGACCACAGAAATACAAAACAGGTGACACTGAATGAAAATGAATTTGGAATACTCGAAGGACAATGCAAAACATGAAACAAATACAGTCCTGGCAAATATTCAAGGGGATACCACCGAATAACACGATAAACAAAGTTTGATACCCGCAAAGATTTATGGAAGAAATACGGACTGACATCGCATGCCTCACAAAAACACATCTTAAAGACTGCCAAGGGGATTGTGAAAACTGCGAATACTGCATAGATAAAAAAAAATATAAAAAATTGTTACAACATACTATGAGCTCACAGAACAAAGACGAAAAGGTGGCTGTGCAATACAGTGTATGTACATGAGAGCCATATGATAAGAGACAATAAGTAGTAACTCAAACAGCTATGTAGAGCTCTCGGCAGTAAAAATTGAAAAATTTAACGCGATACTAATAATAGTCACATATAGACCTCCGAACACTCCAACTCAAAATTCTGAAGCCATTGCCGACATCGGAAACCTAATAGTCCTTAAACACCCTACCCCCGAATATAGGTAATACTCTACGGTAATTTTAATTTCCCATTTATAAAATACAAATGAATGGTAAGAAATGTATAAAGGCATGGGGACACGAGAGAAGACTAGGAGCAAACAAAAACGTTGATAGCTCGAACAAATTAATTTATGTTAACGCGGGAGATAACGGATACCAGAAAAATAACTATATGGATCCGTTATTCTGGAATAACACCAACTTAAACAATGATATAAAAATACATGAAAAAATATCTCGGACCACATTATTGAGGTATCCACTAATATGGCTAGAGCACTAAAAGAAAATACCCATTCTAAAGAAAAAAGCAAATCTAAGATTTTTAATCTAAACTCTAGGACTATATAAATTGAGAAGAAATCAGATCCACATGGCACAGAGTGGGAAAACAGTCTTGAAGGATAAAACAAACAACCGAAGAAATAATATTGGAAAAAAGCGCTGGAAATCCCGAAACATATGTTCCAAAAGTACAGTCAGAGAAAAAGGAACTATTTCGAGAGGCAAAGGTGAACATTGTTTCGCAAAAGGAGAGTAGCCAGGAAGTTGTTAATTAATTGCACTGACACCACCACCAAAAACGTGATGCAAGCAAAATTGGAAAGTATAGATGGGGAAATATAAGGGCTAATTAAGGCCAAGCAAAGAGAAGAGAGGAAGATGCAGTGAAAACAATAAAAGGTAACTGACAATACTTCCATAGCTTAGCAAAAACAAACAAAACAAAAAAACACGGAGCACTATCGCACCCTTAAGGAAAGAAAATATAAGCTAACAGATGATCTGAAAGAAATGTTGAGAGCTCAATATGAATCAGCTTTCAGTACCCAAATACAGACAAAGCATTACCGGACAGAAACACCTCTTTTGAAGAGGAATTAAATGGAGAATGTATAATTGATTTGAATTTATTGCAAAAGATATAGTGAAAAGCATAGGACAAACGAAATCACATTCAGCCGCAGGCCTGGACAAATGAATGCCTTGTTAATTAAAAACTAACGAAATAGCTACACCCCTTTATTGGATATGGAGAAAATCCCTGAACACAGGGAAGATACCAAGTACACTAAAAAAAAGCGAACAATATTCCCATATACTATAAAGGTGGGGGGGTCTCAAGCAAAGAACTATAAATGGGTGTCACTAACATGACATCTCACCAAAATATTTGAAAGAATAATCAGAGAAAATATGACTTTTTGGAGACAATGCAAAGATTCAATGAGAACCAGCACGGATTCCGATCAGGAAGATCGTGCTTATAACAATGAATAGAGCACTATAACAATATCATAGAAGCAATTGAGAGCAATGATAATTACGATGTAATATATACAGGTTTTTGCTAAAGAATTCGATAAGTGTGATCATGACATAATTAGCAAACAAAATTAAACAACAACAGGCAATGTGAGCAAATGGATCTACAACTTCCTCAAGGAACGGCAGCAAGCCGTAAAAATCCAAGGTATATCATTATCAGAAGCTCTGAATCCCTTCTCGCCGTCTAATTTCTTCTTTTTTATATGGGCATGTTGGGACTAGGGGTTAAAACTGGTATTGAAGAAGTACAAATAATACCGATACCGATATTATAGGTTTTCGGTATTGACAAAAATTGCTATTGTAAAATTTAGGCAATTTAGTCCTCCAATAGGCAAATAAACTGTTTTTGGAGGATTCAGAGAAAAAAAAAGTTTCGGGGTATTTTGCAGTTAACCTCTTTTTTTCGTTTTCTATTCCTTTCTATCAAAGAAAACTATTTATTGCACTAACTTTTATAATTTATATTATGCATGGATCATGAAAAGAGGTTATAACAAACAAACAAAACAAACAAAAACTCTTTATTGCAGACATATATATATATATATATATATATATATATTATATTTATATATATATATATGTTAAACACAGACCGTGCATGGAACAAGGAACTCTTCTGGGAAAATTAAATCCACTATAGTCCGAATAAGTAATGGTAAATGGTATTTGTCATTTACCATTACTTATTCGGACTATAGGATTTAATTTTCCCAGAAGAGTTCCTTGTTCCATGCACGGTCTGTGTTTAACATATAATGTTCTCAGGGAACCATTCTGAGTTTGTGTATATATATATATATATATTATTATACATAATAATTCTTATAAACCAGATTTATCGTGTTCTAGGAGACTTTAATAAATAATGCTTTAAACTGTAACGTATTTTGTCAATTTTTTTGCTTCAAACGTTTTAAAACGTATTAGATACGTTCAAAAACGTATGCACACGATTTCAAATCATCGCGTTCCCAAATCCCAATGCATCGTTCTTTCTTACATTTGCCACTTGGATTTTCAACATTGTAGAGGAAGGTTTTGTTGCTAATAGATCTATCTGATTTAAACATTTTACAAATAACTTTTGCGATATTCTTATATGAAGAAAACTTTTAAAACTAATATACCCCTTCAAACTTTTGTCAAGAATGTCAAGAAAATCATTAGCGTGGAACTATTTCTATCTACCCCAGTAGTTGTATAATAATATGCTAAAAAAAAATTCAAATAATATTTTTATTACAATTTAGTAATTTACTGTATAAACTTTTTCAAATAGAATGCCATCTATTTGGAGTTGGGTCATTAATTTATAGTAAATATGGCGAGTAGTGCAAGTCCCTCAGACTTGTGGGGTGGCACCATAATAAATCAAAATAAATTATTTTTTTCATAATACCGGGATTAGCATAATTGCCTCCAAATACCGGTATTGAAAATTTTCGGTATTATGCAAGCACTAGTTGGGACTGAGCAGTATTTCAATTTGGGTATGATCAGTGTCTTCAGTAGAGGAATTCCTCTCCCTTCGTTTAAAGGTTCTCAGTATCTGCCCAGTTATTATCTTTGCTCTGTTTACTGCTATTTTATTTTGCATTTCAAGTTTTGCATCATCTGTCATTACAACCCCTAAATCTTTTGCTTTAGATTTTCTCTGAATTTCCTGTCCATTTGGAGTGTAATATTCCATGGATTTTAGGTACTCCCTTTTTCCGTACCGTAACAGCTGAAATTTCTCAGTGTTAAATTTCATATTGTGGTGGTCCATCCACTTATAGATTCTGTTCATGTCGGTTTGTACAGACCCTATATCTTCTGGGTTTCTTATTTTTCTACTGATCTTTGTGTCATCGGCAAAAGATGTTACTGTGCTGTCTCTCTGGTAACGTCCTCATCTATGTCAGTTAGCATGATTATGAATAGTGGTGAAGCTAATACTGTTCCTTGTGGTACCGAGTTGAAGACCTCTGATTCTGATGATATTCCTTGTACTGTAACGACTTGCCGCCGCTCACTAAGGAAATTATATATCCATTTCCCTACTTTTCCTGTTATTCCCATATATTTCAGTTTATGTATTATGATGATTCCATGGTCACACTTGTCGAACGCTTTGGCAAAGTCTGTATATATTACATCATAGTTTTCATTACTTTCCAGTGCATCAATATTGTTGTAGTGGTTGATTATCATTTAATTTTTTCCAAATTTCCAAAAAGTCATAGATTTTCTGTCCAACTATTCTTTCAAATATTTTAGCGACACTGGCCTATAGGTTTTGGCCTCGGATCGATGATATCCTTTATATACTGGAACTATGTTCGCGCTCTTCACGATGCCCGGTGTATATATATATATTTTACTGAAAGAAAGGTTCCGGAACTCTGTTATAAATTTCCTACAACCTTTGCCATTTGTCATCCCATCCCAATCCAAATAAAAATGGCATCCTTCCTGTTCCTATAATTTCATCATGTAAAAAATCTTCATGTTGAAAATAAAAAGTATCGGAACGCCATTCCTGCACGTTCCACCAGAAAAGAAGCACCCCACTTAAAATCCTTCCTCGATTTTCCGTTGACCCCCTGCCAACTGATATACTATAAATATACATATAAAAATATTTTTCGCACCCTGGATCTACCTATAAACACCAGTCAACGAGGGAAGTATTCAGGAGACATTAGGCAGGAAACAGCGAGTGCTGGAACTCGCGTTTCTCCTGTTACTGTCCTCCTTAGCCGATCTTTCTCCGTGTCTCATCTACCCTGTGAGCAGTCCAGCATGTTCTCAAACACACACTTCTCTCTCTATTCCTCACTACACAATTCTTTCAAAATTAAAAAAAAAGAATACAAAATGGGATCATTCTGAATCTTGATTTCGGCTCTCTCCTTCTATAGAGGGTCATTTTGCGGGCGCTCGCCCCCTTCCTGCACAAAAAAAAAACTACATATTGAATTATTTAAAATAGCTATAGAATATTATATATTAATGTTGTCATTAAAATATACAATTATTATATTATTGTACTGTAGAATAACAGGAAATGTTCTGGGATGCTCCAGGAAACGAATTTTAAAAAATCTTTCGTAGACTTAATAATCGCTGCAGAATCGATCCAAAAAATATTACCGTGCAGCTGTAATTGATTTACAACCATAAATAATTGTTCTTTTATTGTCCATTTACTCCCGTGACATCAGCCATGCGAGACAGATAATGAAGACGAAAATTCGATGCATTGCTTTGCGATTTATCACAATATTAATATTTATTACCATTTGTAAAAATTCCTTTAATAAGATTATTGGTTAATGTAGATTTTCGGTTAGAGAAATGCCGGACAATACAGATTTTAATAAAAAAAAATATGTACGGTATATTTTATTTATAATATATATATATATATATATATATATATATATATATATAAAGAACGACGCTTGTGTAGAAGAACGTTCCGCACAAGATGAGGAAGGAGAACGAACAAATGAAAAATGATGTAACCACCCGGGAATCGAACCCGGGATCTCCCGATTGCCGGTCAGATATGCTATCCACTACACCATGGGCCTCGATTAATCAGAAGTCGTAATTCTTCTACATACGAGAAGAAACCAATGCCCTGAGGGGGCACCTTCGCATGCCGTACCTATATATACATTTTAACTGCAAACAACGCACAGTATAATTAATGTAAAGAACGACGCTTGTGTAGAAGAACGTTCCGCACAAGATGAGGCGGGAGAACGAACAAATGAAAAATGAGGTAACCACACGGGAATCGAACCCGGGATCTCCCGATTGTCGGTCAGATATGCTATCCACTACACCATGGGCCTCGATTAATCAGAAGTCGTAATTCTCCTACATACGAGCAGAAACCAATGCCCTGAGGGGCACCTTCGCATGCCGTACCTATATATACATTTTAACTGCAAACAACGCACAGTATAATTAATGTAAAGAACGACGCTTGTGTAGAAGAACGTTCCGCACAAGATGAGGCGGGAGAACGAACAAATGAAAAATGAGGTAACCACCCGGGAATCGAACCCGGGATCTTCCGATTGCCGGTCAGATATGCTATCCACTACACCATGGGCCTCGATTAATTAGAAGTCTTAATTCTCCTACATACGAGCAGAAACCAATGCCCTGAGGGGGCACCTTCGCATGCCGTACCTATATACACACATTTTAACTGCAAACAACACACAGTTGTTTAGGCATTATTTATTGGTAAGAAAACGAGAAGAACTGATTTCGAAAGGTTCTAGAACAGCAAAAGAATGTTACAGAATTGTCACTAAATATGTGGAAGCCATTTGGGAGAAGTTTTCCTTTCCACATATAGGATTTGAAGGAATAGATAAAAGTTGAACGATTGATAGAATCTGCAGCAAAGCTAAATAAAGTACCATCAAAACAAAGAAACAACAGTTTTCAGCAGAAGGTGGAGACATTCGATGAAATGTTTGATATTTGCATTGTACTCGTTACGATAAAAAAATCAGTCGAACGTATTGCAGATGTGATATTAGAGTTCCAATGATTGAGTGGGAGTCTTTTGTGGGGCAAAAACAAAGAAAAAACCAACTAGGACCAATCGACAGAGTAACGACTTCCGCAAGAAAAAGGACTCACGATAGAGTTAAAGGATTAGAAAGAAGAGCCAAGATAAGCCTAGATATGAATGTCGTCTCAACCAGCAAACTGGACCCTTTACATATTATGGAAAATGAGAGCATGGAAATTGATGATGACAGCGACTATATTGACTTTATTCCGGATTTTGAGCTGAGAGAAAACCATCAGAACAGAATTATTTATGATAACTTAACAATAACAGCAGATAGATACCGTGTAAGTTACAGAGCTACTGCAGCTATAGTAAATGCAGCTTTGAAGGATATGGGAATATTAGACGAAACCAATATGTTGGATAGGAAAAAAGCGGAGAAAAAGAATACGCGTAGGTAAAAAGAACATAATCAAAGTGAAATCAGAGAACACACAGATTGAAGGCATCGGATTTCATGGTAGAGAAGATCAAACTAAGACAATGAAGGGAATGGAGTACGAAGAATATTATGTAATAGTCAAAGAACCTGGTGATGTTTACATGGATCATATAGCTCCAGATAACGGAACTGCTTGTTATATTGCAGATGAAATAACTTTTATAGTTAATTCTAATAGCAAAGAATCCCTCAAAGCTTTGCTATGCGATGGCACCCTAGTGAACACTGGCAGGATTGGCGGAGTGCTAAAATTTATTGAATTATATCTGGACAGGCCGGTACAATGGCTGATTTGCCTTTTGCATGCAAACGAACTACCCTTCAGGCACGTATTTGAAGCAATTGATGGAAAAACTTCGGGACCAAACACCTTCAAAGGTTCTCTTGGAAATAAACTCCCGAGAGGATTTGACCAAACTGGATATAGTTGATTATACCCCTGTAGAGGGCAACATTAAAGAAGTTTCGGCCGATATTGTTAAAAGTTTCAGCAGTGACCAAAAATATATATGAAATGTGCATTAGCATACAATCTGGACGCATCTCACAAGCGTTAGCCACCAGATTCCCAGGCGTCCTCCATCATGCACGATGGCTAACACGAGAAACAGGATCCTGTGCTTATATGTCTCTACACGGAATCCAGACAAAAACATCCAAGACCTAGTAAAAATTATAATGCTGGTTTACGCTCCAGGCTGGTTTTTGATAAAGTCTCATCCAAAGGCAAATGAGGGAGCATCTAATTTTTGGTATATCATGCACTTGCTTAAAGGCTTAGATAAAAAGCATCGGATGATTATGAAGCGTGTCCTCAGAAATAACGCCTATTTTGCCCACCCAGAGAATATCTTACTCTCAATGATAACAGACACAAGAAGAGAGGTCAGAGAGCTGTCTCTTCAGCACATCATTCGAGCAAGAACTAGGAGCACCAATGCGAGAAATTTTGAGCTGCCAAAAACACTGAACTTTGAAGCAGACGATTATCCTAACATGATCGACTGGGACAACGAAACCATCACCCCTCCACCTATTTCACAAAATTTGACAAATGATGATGATCTTAAAGTTCGAAATGAACCACTTCAGCTTATTCCTTTTCCCTGTCACAGCCAGGGAGTAGAACATGCTGTAAATGTGGTAACAGAAGCATCACAAGATAGAATTGGTTACGAAAACAAATAAATTTATTTCGAATGTACTGGAGTCGAGAAAAAAGCTACCTGTGTTCCAATGGAAAGGCCAGTGGTGTCAGTAATTTACGATTTTAAATTTCTTAAGGTGAATATTTTGATTTTAGTATGCTTCAATTGATTCTTTAAGTAATATACAGATAAAGATTTCTTATTATTATATATATATATATATATACAGGGCGTCCCAAAAAAATGTATACACACTTTAACAGCTGATAGCTCAATTGATGTTTCTTTCTTTCCAAGTTAAACCCATTAGAATTAATAACGGCAGTCAGACTAAGCTTTGAACAAAGGAAATTCATTCTAAAATGCTACTGGAAGTGTGAAAACGCAGTTGAAGTGCAAAGACAGTTTAGGAGGGAGTTTCAAACAGATCCACCAACGCGACTTACCATCACTCGAATTAGAGATAAGTTTGAAGCCGATGGAACTGTTCAGAATGTCCACAAGAAGCGTTCCGGAAGACCACGGACATCGACAAGCCCCACAAAGCAAGAGAGAGTACTGGAAACGTTATCACCAAAGTCCAAGAAAATCTGTGCGGCAAGCGAGTCGTGAGGTAGGAATTTCAGAATCGTCTGTCCAACGCATTTTGAAGCGCTGTCAATGGAAAAGTTACATTCCAAGATTAGTCCATGCTATTAATGAAGATGATCCGGACCGAAGAGTGGAGTATTGCGAGTGGTACTTGGCACGATGTGGATGTGGATTGGACGAAGGGGTTTCGTAGAATACCCTCCGCGTTCACCAGACCTCACACCACTAGACTTTTTTTTATGGGGATACTTAAAAGACAAAGTCTACGCTATAAAACCTGCAACAGTCGCTGAATTGAGAGCAGCCATTGAACGAGAATGCACACAAATACCAAACGAAATGTTTCGTGATGTTTGCGATTCCATTGCTTCGCGTTATCAGCAGTGCCTGGACCAGAACGGACGTCAGTTTGAAAACAGGCGTTGACAAAACAATTAAATAATGTCTGTAGATTCTGTTACATTTTGAAAATGAAATGTATTTTAATAAACACTGCCTTTATAAGTATTTAAAGTGTGTATACATTTTTTTGGGACGCCCTGTATATATATATATATATATTTTTTTTTTTTTTTTTTTTTTAAGTTCGGGAAGAACCGATTCGCCTCTATTTAAAAGGGCATATCTCAGCGGAAAAACAAAGAAAAAGTGAGAGGAAAGACAGAGGAAAAAGAAAGGGTGGAGGGGACAGTCGAAGTGGAAAAAGACCAAGGATGACAAGGACTGCAGGGTCGAGCCCCATCATCCTTGGGTGCTAGGGCCGGGAGGGCGCACGTGAAACCTCCAGGAACAAGCACCTACAAACGAGCACAAAGAGCACTCAAGAGCACGAGCTTAGAACCCCCTTGCGGGGTTATATATATATATATATATATATATATATATATATATATATATATATATATATAACTTACTTTAACTTTACTTATATCATTATTTACTTTAATCTTTGTCATTATCAGGTTTTTTATTCAAAGAATTGGTTTCAATTTCATTTCAATTTAAAAAAAAGGGGGGCATATGCAACGGGTAAGGGGGGGGGGGCATAGCGGTGTAATTACAGTATGTTGTTTAGGGGCCCAAAGGAAACTCCGAGCAGTATGTAGAATAAGAATACAAAATTTCGACTCCCCCCTAATGGACGGATGTTTTATTTATTCGTCATCAGTATTGTGTTGATTTAATATAAAAAGTGTTGCTGGACTGGTTTAGGGGTGGGCCCTGGAGGGCTTTCCATTTTTTTTGTATATAAAATATTATTTGTAATGTGTTGTTATCATATTATGGCAGAGTTTCATGCAGGTGTTAATTTTCTGTTTTGGCCTTATCCGGCCGGATATGACCCATATCCTGCCGGACACCAGATATTTCGCAATATCCGATGCACCCCTATACTTTTGCTCACATTTACTATTAATTATGTGCTGTCAAACTGTCAAAAGCTTCAATCTTTTACATTGACCCCTAATAACCCCAATAAAACTAATATTCGGTGAATTTTAGTATTCAATATCCCTTTATATATATATGGGCTTCGTCGTGGCCAAAGTCTAACACAGCTTCCCGGAGATCAGCGAAGTTAAGCGACATTGAGTCTGGGTAGTAGTTGGATGGGAGACCGTCCTCCGCGCTCGGATCGCACGTAAAGCTATAGGTCCCCTCCGTCATATGACCTTAGACTCGAGAGAAGCACTTCACTTACTTTTTCCACTACCTTCTCCACCACCTCAGTCCTGACTTCTACTACAGGAGGAAGTTGGGCTTTGGCAGCTGCTGACGCAACTTCTACTTCCTGAAGGAAGACCCCATGTTCCTACGAAGAAGAAAAACACAATGAATATCATAATTAAAATAATGCAATTTTGCAATCACTACAAAGTAAATAATAAAAAATACAAAAATATATTTTAACTAATTTTTCTAATAAAATAATTATAATTAACGTAATTAATCGAAATGAAAATCTAAGTCATGATCTTCTATTATGGCTCTTTCCCCATACTTCATTTACGGGTTTCGAGTTCTCGAAATAGCTTAACGCGAGTGTTGGATCCGAACGATAGATACGTTTCATTCATTTTTCCAGTTCAGTTTCAACCCGAGAAATTACCTCGCCAATATTTCCTAATTTATATCAATTTCAGCCAGAACACTATCAGCATAGGATTATTTGACCAAAGGAGACAGTAATATGTCCTCTGTTCCAGTGGCTTACTCCAATAAATCTTAAAGAATCGCGGGGTAAAAATAAAAGTGGGGGTCCAGATCGAGTGATGATTGAATGAAGAATAAAAAACAAACGTGTTATAGATATAGACCCTCCACCCCTACAACATCGAACACGCGCGCCGAGAGAAAAATTCCACCCCCAACATTAAATCCTTAAAAGTGTTAGTGTCAATGCTTTAAAAATTCCCTGAAGCTTAAGCATTTTCACTTCAAAAATGCAGCAGCCTTCCAATTTAGTCCTTCAAAGATTTACAACGAGAATTTCTACAAGTTCTTTGTTCGTGTCAATATTCTTAAAGGTGGAGCCCTACAATTAGTAATCACCTAAGTCACAAAGTTAATGAGTCGCCCATATTTTCCCACGTTAACGAATCACCAATGTTTCTTGAATTTAACAAATCAAACAATTTTTCAATTTAATGAATCACCCATGCGAGCATGTTAACAAATCACTCATGGTTTTCGATATTAATAGATCGCCCATGTTTGTCCACGTTAATGACTCACCCATGTTTTCCAGGTGGCCTCACATTAACGAATCACCCACGTAACCATGTTAACGAACCACCCATGTTTTTCAATATAATGACTCATCCATGTGACCTCGTGTTCGAATCAGCCAGTTGGGCCCACGTTAATGAATCCCCCGTGTTACCATGCGACGTGATAACGAATCACTCGTGTAGCCTTATTTTAACGAATCGCAGCCGTTTTCACATATCAACCCTTTAAGCCGTGAATTTTTTGTAGGGTTAAGTTATGAATGCGTGTATTTGAAACGTTAGCAATTTGTACCTTCAGAACTTAAAGGGTTAATGAATCATCCAAGTCACGATGTTCAAATCGCCCATGTCTGTCCACGTTAACGATTCGCCAACGTTTTCCGATGTTAATGCATCACTCACGTGACCACTCATTAAAAATTACTCGTGTGATGTCACAGTAACGAATCACGCATGCGACTTCTTATTAACATATTATTTACGCCGTCGTCGTCGCGTAAAAAATACAATATTAACCTTTACAAAATTGTGATAAAAGATTGAAAACACTCGTTAAAAGATTAAAGTAATAGTGAACACATGTACCTAGAAAATGGTCTACCTGGAACAATATACTGTACAACTGTAACAAATGCGTTATTTTAATTGTTTAATTATCTTCATGCTACACCTTAATAGTTACTTGTTTCTTTCGATACGGACAAGGAAGACACCAATAACGATTTTCAAGTAAGTAAAGGCCTTTAAATTTCAATATAAAGAATAATGCCTTCAATAATAATAATAATAATAATATATAATAATAATAATAATAGCGTTACTTTATTAATTCACCTTAGAATTGCCAGACTTCCTGGAGTCGACTGGACACGAAATAAGACTCGCTTCTTCAGGAGTTTTTACTGCAGAAGTTGACAATGAGGCACCTCCAACGGACTTAGCGCCCCCCCCACCAGCACCCCTCTTACCCCTACTTTTCTTCTTCCCCATTTCAAAATATTACCCCAAGTAAAAATTTTACCATAAAATTAGCCTATTTTAGGCATTAGTTGCGCACTAAGTGGTCACTTGGTAAGTTATTTAACATAAATGACCGTTACAATACTACTAGTCCCTTAAAATGAAATACAAAACACAGACTATACGAGAAACAACGGCACCACTTGAGAGTAATCCCTGACTGGCACTGCACCATCGCCTCGCACAATCCCCTCAGACTCAAAAAAAAATCAATGACAGGAATCGATACAAGCGAACCCTCAGGCACCAACTACGACCAATTCCCGCTCTAATGAAAGAGGAACGCGGAGACCAAGTTGGCATCTACACCTGTGTACACAGTTGCCAGTGGTCTCTATCAGTATTATTTAAAAAAAATTTGTCCCGCTTTAGGAATTAAAGAAAAAAAAAAATTTACCAGGACGAAAATGAGGCAATGACACGAAACAGGGTTTCTCTCCCTTCAATGAGGGCCTAAAACTTAATATTTGCTACAAAATGCCAACCGAAGCCCTCCACGCCCTTGCACTGCCGATATTATTGCTAATTACCTCCAAATTTCATATAAATCTCGCAACTTAAAACAAGTACTCATTAAACAGTATGAATGCGGATAACACGATACTTAAATCAGATATACCGGTTCGCGGCAGTTTCTAGCACTTGATCACCGGTCCAGGGTGGGACTGCGGTACGGTTAACCGGCTTGTTTAAATTCACAGTCTACGTTGATGAATGTTGAATGGAAAATAACGATTTACCTTCTCTCTCACCCTCAATTTCGCAACACAAAAGTGGAACTTTAAAAGGTGAAACAAACAGTCATTAAATACAAAAGTTTAAAAAGTCAATAATTATAACGTTTGGGATGTTTAACCTCCGTAACGGCAAAGGCCATATGACGGAGGGGACCTACAGTTTTACGCGGAATCAGAACTATCTACGGGTCATTACATCATCTGAATGGAGGACGACGACCACCCATCTAACTACGGAACAGACCCAACGTCGCTTAACCTCGCTGATATAATGGGAAACGGGGCGCAACGTGACCGCAACGTGGCTCTAAAAAGTCAACAACTAGGGTGGAAAGGGGTAAGGAAACGAACATTCATTAGACGATAGCGCACCTTTAAACAATTGTAGTTTTTAACCTTTGTAATAAATACATGAACTAGAACTCTACCACAGTTTCATGAACTGGTAATACATATTCCTGTTACCGTTCTCGTTACTGTACGACTTTAAAAAACGTAGCCACAAATGACACTCAAAAACAAAAGCTTTTTCCGACCAAAAATTTAAGTCGTTCGACACGCAAAAAGTAGTAAAATGTGGTAAAAATATTCTAAATGTAAGGTCGGCAAGAGAAGTAACTCGCGATACTTAAATTCCTGCACCCGAATCGATATTATCAATTTTCGATTGGCCTTTCCATAACGAGCGTTCAGCGGATGGATTGGTTAGGGTGCCGGTCGGCAGTTCCGAGACTACTACTACTACTACTACGAGTCTTGGGTTCGAGCCCTAGTGCTGCCTAGAGCTGGGCGGTTGTCTTTTCTGTATCTTAGTCACGGCGAAGCAGCGGGCCGGCAGCATCCCCTTTAAATGACTCTGGCTAAGGTAGACCAGGCTCGTTACGCATTTCTTCCCAATACCGTTATTTCCATTGAAACTTATCTGGAGACTATAAACACTCAAAATAAGTCTAAAGAATACTTACTAAATTTTCTGCCGACTTCAGTGAAGGGAATATTCGGAGAAGAACCGATTTTGTGCTCTTCGATAATTTCTCCAATTTCTCCCTCTCCTCCTACGGGAAAAGGGGTTTAAGAAAAGGGGCTCTTATTTTGCGCTGAATGAGGGAGGCTATTCGCATACTTACCCCGCACTACACGATATACTCGCGAGATTACACCAAATTAAAATTTTAAATGAAACTCTAATGAATTCTAAAATGCAATAAAACTACCGATAACCAGGACCGTCGGGAGGATTTGGGGAGCCTGGGAAATAAGATGGTGTAGGGGCCCCTAATAATAATAATACTTTTTAGAGAGGAACCAAGGCAGGAGGACTTCAAGCCACTTCGCCATGGTACGCTTTCGTAATCTTAATTCTATCCGGTTTTGGGTAAGGATTCCGTAACAAATGACTTCAACCGAAAAAGGCGGTCATAACCATTACCTCGCAGCAGAAACCAAAGCAAAATGCAAACCAATAGTCCACCCTCCAGTACTGTAAACATGCTGCATTTAAGCATACTGTACACACGTCATTACACATTTCCTTAAAGTGTAAACTAAAAATTACGCGAAATTATCCTAACAATTGATTTTAAATGTAGAAAAGGAAAAATATTATACCCCGAAAGGTATTCAACATATACACTACTAATGAATTAAAATTAAAAAATTTATTGGCACACAAAAGAGTAATTTACATACATGAAGCAAGGATAAAACCTACCTAGAAGGCGTCAGGACGGGGTTATCGACTTAACACAGGCATTACAATTAAGGTATCGTAATAAAACTCTCAAAATATGCAGTACACAGTGTGAGCCCTACTAAACTTACACTTGGGAATTAATTCAATGTTTAGAACAAATTTCTTTAAATTGAAGATAAGCGTACAAAAATAATACACTGACAGAGATTAGAAAAGCTTTCCAAATATGCCATAATAATAATAATAATGGTATCTTTACAATTAATGTACAGGGTGTTCCAAAAAAGGTGTTCTCAAAAATATCCACGCTAGTTATTATTTCCGGGAACACCTTTCTGGATCTTGTATTTTTCATAAAAGTCCACACTTTACAACGACCAAAATATTACATACTTCACTTCGACCTCCAGTTAAGTGGAGGTACAAATTTTTTCATTCCGTGAAACCAAAATTTAAAAAAAGACTGAAGAATAGATTGGATAATTAGATCATCCGAAGTCGAGTCATCCACGACTAACTTCTAATGTGAAGGATCAAACTGAGCACTAACGCTTAAAAATTCCTCTTTCAATTTGCGTGATGGAAGAAATTCTTTTCAGCCCTCTAAATATCGATACATTAATGAAAGAAATTTATGGTGTATAATTAGGTAGCACGAAGTAAAAACAAAAGGTTGTGGGGGAAGAGAGGAAGCATAAGGTAAGAAATATTTTGGAAAAATTCTTCTACCAATTTTTACGGCTGTTCCTGTAAATGGAATTCGCATCCCGATGGTTGTATTCTCAGGAACAATACCATTTGCTTGGTAAAATAAGATGACTATGCTGGAAAGGCAAACGGATCGCTTCGACATTTGGTCAGCTTACAAAAACGATGAAACTGCAAGATCCTAGGTTCAAAGAAAAATACTAGGGGCACTCAATATATTTTGCCACACCCCTTTTTCTTAGCTAAATAATACGCCATGGGGCTGAAATGTCTTTTCGGCCGCAAGTTTGAACTTTCTGCGCTTCACATAACCGGATTTTTCAGTTTGAACCTCCCCTCCTTGTATAAAACCGCTTTCAAACACCCTTGTATAAAACTGATGGTTAACGCAGTTTCGAAATGGCGTCTGACAGTGATGTGCGTCGTAAACAGAGCTGTTATCGAGTTCTTAACCGGAGAGAAGGACAGTTGGAAATATTCAAAACGTCTACAAAACGTCTACGGAGATGCTGCTGTTGATCAAAGCACAGTTGGACGCTGGTCTAAACGTGTGAGATCATCGGAGAGGAGAAAAGCCAGCCTCGATGATTAGCCACGCAGCGGTCGCCGGGCATCGGCTCTGACATCTCACACTGTGCAGCGTGCTAACAGCATCATTCGATCAAATCGACGCCTCACATACAAGGAGCTATCACTGGAGCTAGGAATTAGTGAATGAAGTGTGAATACAATAATTCAGCAACTGGGATACTCAAAACTGTGTTCACCGTTTGCTCCTCGCGAACTAACTGAAGATCACAAAGCCCAAAGAAAAGAAATTGCTTCAGAGTCGTTGGTTCCATACGAGACAGAAGGGGGATGACTTCCTTTCACGAATTGTGACTGGGGATGAGACTTGGGTACACCACTTTGAACCCGAAACAAAACGCCAATCCATGGAGTGCCATCACGCAGACTCCCCACGCAAGAAAAAGTTCAAAATGCCTCCCTCTGCAGGAAAGGGTATGGCCACCATCATCTGGGACATGAAATGGGTGATTCTGGTGGACATTATGAAGAAAGGACAAACAATCAACTCAAGAGGTATATATTGCTACCCTACAGAGACTCCAGAGACGTATAAAGCGAGTTCGACCGGAGAGAAAACGGGAAGACGTCCTTCTTTTGCACGATAACGCAAGACCAAACAACAGTTTGCAAACAAGAGAGGCCATCACAAAAATGCGCTTCACTGTGTTACCCCACCCTCCATACAGCCCGGATCTGGCACCTTCAGACTTCCATTTGTTTGGGCCAATGAAGGATGTTATTCGTGGAAGAAAGTTTCAGTGACGATGAGGTTGTTGAGGAGGTTAAGAGGTGGCTCCAGAGGAACCCAGCGGACTTTTACCAGCAAGAAATAGAGGCCCTTGTTTCGAGGTGGAGGAAAGCTGTAGAAAAGGATGGAGACTATGTGGAAAAATAAAAACTTTTAAAAAATGTATGTAACTACTTGTGTACAAAATTTTTGAACTTGCAAGGAAATTTGGGGGGGGGGGGGGGGGGGGGGGGGGGGGGAAGTGGGGCAAAATATATTGAGTGGTCCTCGTAGTTTATGTTTAACTTCTAAGGCTCGTAACAAAAACTTCTTCCAGTAGTAGTTAATTGGCCTCTCTTTACACGAACAAACTCGCATGTTTACATCTTCAAATTAAATATTTAAATATTACCATAGTCGAAACACAAAAGAAATCGTTTCTCTGCAGAACAAATAACCGCAAGTCAGCAACAACTTGACTAAATACTAAAATTAAAGTTATTCGATATGCAAGATTAATTAACGGACTGCAAATTAATCAGGGGGGGGGAGGTATGTCGGAACGACATCATCAATGTTCTCTTATATTTGCGATCTTGACTTTTGGTGCAAGAACCCGATTCTTGCTCGCGCACATCGTCTTGTGACAATTCATACGCGTATCATCAATTTATATTGAGCGGTTCAAAAGTTATAGCCTGTACACGAAAGTGTGACTGACAAACAAACAAACGAACAGACGGACAAGTGCAATTCAATATCGCCCCTCCAAATTTATTTGGTCGAGGACATAACATTGTTCCATACAAGAAAAATCTTAAAAAGACAAAATTAATGAATAAAACAATACAGATAATAATAATAGTTTTGGAAACAAACAAACAACACAAAATATGTTTATTATGCTGAAGGAAAGATAAAGTTCCCAATATTCCTGTATTCTAAATTTAAGAGAATGAAACCTAGTAACTGCAACATTTATTTTAGCAATAAAGTGCTATTACTTTGAAACAAGCAAATAATACCCATTATAGCTTTTAATTTACTGATGATGATTAACCCTTTAAGGCGGAGTTTCCTGTAGGTTTAAGTTATGAATGCGTGTATTTGAAACTCTACCAATTTGTACCGGTTGTCCTGAAAGGGTTAATAGCTGCGTTTACACGTCCTTTTTTTAAGCCTCTCGAAACTAGTTTTTACTGTTAAACTACGAGTAAATGAGCTGCCCACTCTTCTCGTCGTCTCCTTTATACCGTACTCACACATACTTTACACTTGTGCCAATCTACCCGTCTCAGCACCAGTTACTACCGCAAATGAGGAGAATCGAGAGTTAGCAGAAATTAGCATATATACGAGTGTTAATAGAGAGAAAAGAAGCGAAACCCAAGCAAGACTTACATCCTGCGTTTCAAGACGCGTTCTGAGCATGTCTTCAGTCCGATATAATGCCTCCAATACTCTGCAGTTTTTGACGAAGTTCCTACATGAAGCGAACCGTAATGAATCGTAGGTTTAATCGATGTAACCCGAGTCAGGTCCAGGATGGAGAGGAAACAAATGAAATGAAGAGCCCACTAATGTTAAGTGCAAGGGATTACGACACTCAAATACAATCATCGTGAGTTCCCCCATTGCTTACGCTCAGAGCTGGGCAGTATTTAAATACATTTGTATTTAAATACGTATTTAAATACATTTGTGTATTTAGAACTGTATTTATAAATACATTGTTTTTCATGTATTTAAATACAGTATTTAAATACTTTAATGAGTATTTAAATACAATGTATTTAAATACTCAAAATATAAAAATGTAAATACTTTTACTGGTTTAATACACGTTCTGTACTAGCACAGTACGACGCGTCGACAGTGTAGTACAGCATGGTTCATGTTTCAACGTGTCAGTTCAATCCGTTGTGTGCCACTCTTAGTCGAAAGCGGTTGATTTCTTTATCGTGTGCGTGTCATGGCTTAGTGAATTAGTGAATGCATATGTTAAAATTTGTATGTATTTAAAATGTATTTACAAATGTATTTAAATACAATGATGTTTTGTATTTAGTATCTAAATACATTCGTAAAATGTATTTAGTATTTAGTATTTAAATACATTTCTCCCATGTATTTAGTATTTAGTATTTAAATACATTCAATGTATTTATTGCCCAGCTCTGCTTACGCTGGGAAAACTGAAGACAACCATTAAATAATCTGCTCTAACCAGGTAAAAGCAAATACTTCAGGGTGCGGGTTGTGAATGGAATGTACTCAATGCATTACCAAGCAAATAGAGGGAATGGACTCCCTGTGACTATTAGTATAATGCCAAAGGCTAAGTTTTGAAATTGGCGCTGCTGCAGGGAGATGCTTTGCTCCACTACTTATTATTTTACAATTTAATAAATATACTGCCTAAAGACACTTTTTTTTTAAGAACTCTTTCATGTCTACAATTAAACGAGAACAATATTTCCTCGAGATTCAACCAAAGATGAATATAAATATTAGTATTCAATAAAAAAAAAAATCTAACGTTTTGACGAACCAAAATCTATCAAGCACGAAGTCGTTTAACATTTTTCACAAGCTCGCAAAGCGAGAGTGGGCGGAGCTTACTATCACCCGATTGTCAGTTCAGCCGTGAGAGGGGAACATTAAAGAAAATGGAAAAATCAAATTCTTATGGTAAACTCAAATAATTAAAAATGTTTGCATTATATTTGTATAGGACTGCGCCAACTGTTGGGAAATATTACTAATTTTACATTTATAATACAATGTATAATTTAAAATTTAGTAACGAATTTTAAAACTAATTATGTACTACGTACTCGTACATAAATTCTTTTCTCAACGATCATGCCTTTAAAAAATTGAACTGCAAATTCACAATTCTGATGTTGGGTGGCACTACGTTGCTGTAGTAAAATGCTTCGTAATATCAACATTTGTGAATGAAAATATCAACAGTTAAGTGACTATATTTTGTAGATTTTGAACGAATTGTCTACATAAAAAGAATCGAAAATAATATACACGCATTGAATTTACTTCCACGGGTAGAGAATGGCGTTATGTACATAAACACAACCACCACGAAACTTTATTAGCAACATAATTATAGAAAGGACGGGACAACACCTCGTTCTTAAACTTAATACTATAAACACCAGGAATGTCTGTCAGTCTGTCACGCTCGAAAAGAGAAGAAGATTCTTGATATATATATGGGCGATATTTGTATTTTAATGCATTAGAAAAAGGCGTAATGAATTCTACTTACACATATTGATTAGGTCCCGAGGTTGTGCACCTGGGTGTTGAATGCCCGATTAGGTCAACTGTACGCCCTTAACAATTGGTTAGGTTAAGTCGTGATATTTTCGTTAGCTTTAACGAAAATATCACAACTTAACCTAACCAATCGTCAAGGGCGTACAATTAACCTAACCGGGCGTACAATTAACCTAACCGGGCATTCAATTAACCTAACTAATAACAGTCTTCGAACTACAAAAAATATTCCACCGTCGGCTGGGATATTTTTGCCACCCGCACGAAGGGCGGGTTCTCCGCTAGTATATTCATAAAAGGCAATGATCTCCGAGAAAATTACTTAAAACGGGCCGCTAATTCTCGATACAATTTTAACGCCTTTTTAACTTGACAATTATTTGAATTTCTACAAATTTATTTTTCAAAAGGTCCGATTTTATATTCAAGTAAAAACCAAGGCGCGATGCTGAACTACAGTGAAGAGGACTCACTATGAACTCAAAATGAGAATTTACATTGCCCATGTGAACGGCAAATGTCCCTAAGAAGGATAATTAATTTTTATACTTTACATACGAGGTGAATATTTATCAGTCATTCCACGCCCGAAACTGCTTCAAACATAATAAAGTAAAAATGCAGAATCATGATGCGTCTAATGAACAGTTTAAAAATGGAGAGACCTTCCTTCAAACAGGAAGAATTCTTCACCTCAAATAAGCGCGCGTCCTCGTCCACGATCACGATTCAAACTACATCTAAAATGCATGTTTTTTTAAATTTATAATGTGGGTGTCGACCAATTTCTATCCAAAACAATCAAAGAAAACGCTTTAATAGAGTACGTAATACGGACATTGAATCACGCCTCTCATACTGCTAGAATGAAGGCTTTCGTGTCTTACATCACTGTCTGAATTTAAAATTACAAATTAGACACGTTCAAATTGCTTGGTATTTAAAAAAGTTTGAGGTGTGCTAATTCAAAGAATAAAAATGTATATGTAACTACTAACAACCACCTAGAAACGCATTTGTATGCTTTATAAAGGCTAGAGAATTCAATGGAGCATGGTTAAACAGAATAAATATTGGGCTCACTCGCACACTGTTGGGAGGGTGTGACCGGTAAGGTCTGACTGAAACCACGCGACACAGGTTCGATTCCCACTAGCTCCTAATTTCCTACTTTAATACCTTTTCTATTTCCATTCAATAACCTTGGACACGCGATGTTATCGAGGTACCAATAGTGGTATTCTATGCAGGGTTGGCAAAAACCCAGCAAAAAACCCCAAAATCCAACTGGTTTTTGGGGTTTTTCTGGGTTTTGCCAACCCTGATTCTATGAAACGTCAACCGAAATAAAATACTCACATCGTTCTTCCTCCTTAGATGGGATGATTCCTCTTTTAACCTAGAAATTTCCTTCGTTAACGCGCCGATTTGTTCTTCTTGTCTGAAAGGGGTTAGACATGCCAATTAGCCTCTATTCACAAACGTCCTTCGCTAGTTCACGAAGGACAATCGAGACAAAACGAACGAATTCAATCACAATAAGCCAACAAACGGAGTACATGATTGACGGGTGGCAGTCTTTGCTGGAAACCTCTATTCACTCAAGCTTACAGTTCTCAATCTTACGAAAGCATACCTATATTTAGTCAGACCAGACTTGTTACAAAATTTCCCACTTTTAGTGAAATCGAGGAAAATCCAGCGAGACCACAAATTTACAAAAATACCACAGCCATCAAAGTTTGAGCCAGTGAAATAAAGTCTGTAAAGCCACACTCAAACTCTAAGTGGTTCGTGAGCTTCAAGTAAATGTTTTGCTCTCACTGGCTTAAAAATTTCTGATCAAAATCTTTGTATGAAATCGATACGACCGTGAACCAACTAGATACGTGTAACCTCTTCCCACTGGTGCAATAACCACGCTTTGAAAAGACTTCCTATCCCGGATACCATTTTAATCAATAATACATTTAATCAGGATACCGAAATCACCCTTTAACTGATCATATATTTTCTAGCGACTTAGATAATGGTTATGGTCAAAGTTAATTATTTCTGTCATAGTCATAAGCCACGTTAATCTTTCAGAGAAATCTAGAGCCAGTAAGTGGTCACCCTATAAAAACTATTTGCCGATATACAATACAATAGTCTTAAATGAAATGTCTCATCCTATACAGGGTGATTACAAAAGAAGTATACAATTTCAAATATTTACTGTGATCAAACTATTTCCGATACAAAAATAATAATAATAATGTCAATGAAAACAGTAACTTGCAAAGTTTTTTTCAGTTTACAGATGTTCAGTATGATTTCTGTGGGTGACCCAGAAAAACCGGAAAAAAAAACCCGGATTCGTCAAGCCATAAGCATCCATTGACCGAGATATCTTACGGAAATTGTGGGAAGTTTGAATACCGTTTGGACAATGCCAGGGTTAGCACGGAAATCATATTGAACCTCTATAAACTAAAAAAACTTCGCGAGTTAGTTTCCATTGACATTATTTTTGTATCAGAAATAGTTTGATCACAATAAATTTTTTAAATTGCATACTTCTTTTGTAATCACCCTGTATATACTACTCCCATTCATTCTGTTTTGAGTCATCATCAGATATATGATGTTACTTTTTTTTAAAGAAAATTCCCAAGTGTGTGAATTGCTCCACTATCTTCTTTTTATAACATTTCCTCCTTTGGTAGAATAACCCCCTGGTTCAAGGCCAGTCCCAGTCCCAATCCCAATCCCAATTCCATCACGGCTAAGAGCCTCTATGCCACTAAGTCTTACATTGCGCTTAAACGGTTGTCGTGAGCGAGGGTGTAATTGTGTTCGTGGTGGAGATCGCCGTTCTCCTGACCTTCGGCGGCTGGACGGACGCTTTGAGAGGCCAAAGACTCCTTCTCCTCCTTCAAGCACTCGATCTGCAACGACCACATTAGTGCAGGGGAGGTAAGATGGAAAGGGGCACATTAAGTAGGGACTATGGCAAAGAGAAGGCATCATTAGCATTACGCTAAAAGATCAGATGCGAAAGAAAAATTAAAATTAAACTTGATGATCGTAACAAACACTAACTTTGTAATAATAATAATAATAATAATATAATAATAATAATAATAATAATAATAATAACGCTTGTTGTTGTTTAATCAATCTTCGTAACATCAATGTCAGGTGACGGAGGGAACTTACAGTTTTACGTGGATCCAAACCATTATCCCGCTAAGGAAGACCCACACACACACCTTAATCGCTGAAATCTAAAATCTGAGATGAGACTCGAACCCAGGAACTTGATTAACAGGTCGGCGTTTTATCATTAGGATATCCTAGCGGGTAAACATGTATAAAATTTGGTGAACTGTTAACTCCGTGAAAAATAACGTTAAGAGTCTTTATCTTGAATGTTTGAAAATATTATGTAGAAGTTTTAAAACTGTTTTACCTATGACCTAATTGGCTTCTTGGATGCCCGGTAGCTCAGCGGTTATGGTGACGGACTCCGTTTCGCTTCCGCCTACAGGCTCCTATGTTACGTTGAGTTAGCCGTTTACCCTGGCAATGCTCAGGGCTAAAGGTGACCCTCAGGGAACATTCACCACCAACATAGTAGAGAAATAAGCTTCCTGATTGTTACCTTTTTACTTAACTGACTTTCTATCAAAGTAATGATCGTTATTGTCCTTCAAGATGCAACAAATATGTTTTCATTGACGAGACTACTTACCTCTGCTTTTTGATTTTGAACCAATTGTCTGTGGCTATCAAGAACTTCCTTAGTTTGAAGAAGTTGGTCTTCTAAATCTGTGTTATCCTTCTCATTTTTCAGTAATCTGCTTTCTAAATCTGCACACTCCTCCTCATTTTGAAGGAATCTACTTTCTAAATCTGCATTATCCTTCTCATTTTGAAGGAATCTGCTTTCTAAATCTGCTTTATCATCCTCATTTTGAAGGAATCTGATTTCTAAATCTGCTTTATCCTTCTCATTTTGCAGGAATCTATTTTCTAAATCCGCTTTATCCTTCTCATTTTGCAGGAATATACTTTCTAAATCTGTTTTATCCTTTTCTGTCTTTAGTAATCTACTTTCTACATCCGCTTTATTTTTCTCAGTTTGCACTAATCTACTTTCTAAATCTGACTTTTCTTTAATTACTTTCTGAAAAAGAAAAATTATGTAGTTAATATTGAAGTTTTTATATTAAAAAAAATCGGTTATAATGATGGTTGAAGCGCCTTCGAAGATGATTTATTGAAAAGTATGTATGGAAATGGTAAATAACGCTCTCAAAATCAAAATGGGTTGTATGTGATCCTGATAAATGATGGTTTAAAAATTCTACTATTTAGGATTAAACTGAAGAGCATACAGGATACTCATTTCAATGTCAATAAAAACAAAAACAAAAATCTAACTGCTAAATGTACGGAGTCGAAGTTAATTGAAAACAAACTTACTTTTAACTTGACTTGATTCTGAGATAAAATTTCTCGGACACTTTCAAGATTATTAATCTGCTGTTGCAGCAATTCCTTTTCGTTGGCAATTTGAGTCAGCTGCATCATGGCTTGGGAGTGTGCAGCTTCGGAGGCACTTAATTTCTGCTGCGCTTCAAACAGGCGAGCATTGAAAGCAGCTTCCTGATCCTTCATCGTAGACAAATGTTGTTGATACTGTTGACAAGTCTTCACCAGCTCTTCTCTGTCTTGCGCTGAAGTCTGCAGCTGCTGTTGAGCATCGGCCAAAGCACCCTTTACTTGCTGATATTGAGCCTCTGACTCTTTCTGCGCAGCTTTAGACTGCTGCAACTGATTTTCAACCTCTGACATAGAATTCTGAATCTGCTGCAGTTGTATTTCATGGTCTCTCTTGCTCGCTTGTTGGTGCTGAACCAATTTGGCCTGATATTCTTTATTCAGAGTGGCTCTCAATTCATTCAATTTTGCTACAAGTTGATCTTTGTGAATGGACGCTGAAGCATCCAGTTTCTGCTGCAAGACAATACTGGAATTATCCAGCTGTTTTTTCAAACTGCTGCTGCGTACTCTTCAGTGTTGAGATCAGCACGAAGGTCAGCGATTTGGCGGAAAGCGCCTGATGGGCGTCCGTTTGTTCCTTGAGCCTAGTGTCTGCCTCTTCCAGTTGTCTCTTCAGTTGCATCACAGGGTCCACTCTCCCCTTCTCCACCCATTCACCCCCGGCACCCCCTGTAAGCTGCTGCTTGTTCAAGAGCGCTTCAATGAGCATCTGGATCTCTCCTCCACTCAATTGCGCCTTCTGTATGATGGGGAGCATACGAGACAAAACGTCATCTGGGGAAATAAGAAGGTGAAGAGGTCTCCTGAGGCTGCGAAGCTGCTGCTAAATTCGAAGGATGTTATTAACAGCACTGGGTAACAGGTTACTTCTTGCCTTTGAGACAATTCATTACTAAAAGCGTCTTAATTTTATTTGAAGATGAGACTTATTTCTCTTAAAAGAAGACCTACAACTTCACGTGGAATCCGAACCATCTACGGGTCGCTACATCATCCAAACACGGAGGTGGTCACCCATCCAACTACCAGAGATTTACAGTCTCTTAACCTTTCTAACCTAACGGGAAGCGGCGTTGCAACGTAACCACGGCGTAGCCCTCCTACAAACTTCAAAATTAATAAATATAAAAGATTGTATCTTCTGAATTTGGTATGGTATTCTCTCATTAGTCCAGGCAATTTGTAGTTAGACCTGGGCAAAATTGCTTCAGAAGCTTTCTAAACTGTTTCCAGCTCAGGAACCATTGCCGAATAACGTATCCAAAATCCGACAAAATTGGACCCCAGGAAACCCCCAAAAATGAAATTCAAAATGGCGGACTGGATGTTTCCTACGAAAAAAAAAATATATATAATTTACGCTTTTATTTATAGAGATACATTTGATGCTTTTTCTTTCAGTTGTAATGTTTTAAATAATTCAACAATATACAACACAACCAGTTATTACGCAAAATAATGTTATATAGCTTTTTACAGATTTTTATAATCAATAATACAACAATTATTTTTTTCCCAGTTTCAAGTTATGTTCATTACAGAAGAAGTGATACCTGGTCACAAACATACAGAAATTAATCCTCTTCATCACTATCATCGGATAGATTACCGGTACTTGGGTTGTTATCGCAACCACTGATTTGGCACTCGCCACAAGCGGCTGAACAGGGCATTCCATTACGCTTGCATCCACATCTTGAAGTAGCCACATTGTTCGTTGCAGGAGCAGCGGATCATGTTGAGTAGATAATTTGGAGCTGGTGGCTTGTCGCAGGCTGTAGGGTAGTAGGAATTATTCTTTACATACCAACCCCACTGTTCTGCATCGATCTTCTCTTCTGTAGACTTCCAGATTAGTATTTGAAAGTATGTGCGAAAGCTGTGGTACTTTGTGGACGCATCGGTAGGTGGCAAACGTTCGGGTGTAACAAAAGATTTAGCTGTAGCTACCTTTTCAACTAACATTCGATGACGTAGTGCGTTAGTGGATTCAAGTGTTTTGCAGCCATGCAACAGAAGCATTGCCTTTCTTCCAGCGGCTTCAATGTCAGAGTGTTGGCAACAATCAGAACAGAATGTATTTGCAACTGAACGGAGTTCAGCCACCTTCATCAGTGTGTCGAATGCTTTGGCTTTACCGATCGAAAAAATTCTGGATGTGCTATCACAGCCCGTGAAAGCATGCACAAACAGGAGATACTTGCAGATGTCATTGCCTAACAATGATTGAATGCTGGAATATCATACACAGGATTAGGAGATGGTCCCCGTCTTATATCGCTGCGATAGTACAACTTGAAACCACTGTCCTTGGCATGGTACAGAAGGAGAATCAGCAAGTCGGTGTCTTCCCTATTACTGTTGTAGTTGCATTTTCTGATGAGGAAACTGCTGCACGAACGATGTCCACATCAGCATCCCCATCTGCGTTGTGAACAGTACACCCGTGCTTCTTCAACATCTCACCTACGAGGGAAATAAATGCTTGCTTGTTGTTTTCATTAGCCAAGAAGTGCTCCTTCTGGCCAACAAACTTCATGCTTGGACTGAGATTCACATTTCTGCTTGTCTTGGTGCTGCGTCTTCTGTGGGTCATGTCCTTGATCGTAGGAGAGCTGCTGTAGCCATCAAAAAACAATGATTGCTTTTCCATATGTTTTCAGAGTGAAATCGGCATATGAGTTGGCGATGCTGTCATATGTTTCATCTTGACGCCAGGAAACACGATGTAGTAGAGATCCACCATCCAATACGTACTGGTCTGTGCACTGAATTTCTTGAACTTCTTCCATGCGTAAAGTGTCAGTGTATTTGATTATTGCATGAGCTAGCTGAGACTTATCGGGTTTCCTCAAGATACTTCGTGATTCGAACAATGCAGGAGGATATGCACACAGTTCGTAACACATGACATCTTCAAGATTCATGTCTCCGCCAGTGGCAACAGTCATCATTCTCTGAAACAGTAGTGCAGGATCTACTTCTATATCTGAAGCATCAATGATCACAACGGCAGAAGCAGATCTAGTGTTTTCACTTTGTCAGTCTTTTGGCAGAATATGTAAAGGCTTGTTTCCCAATCCATTTTTACGACAATGTTCGTACCGATTGAATGCAATTGATGAACGTTAACTCCAGGATCAGCAGTTAGCCCTGTTACAATGTTGCAGAGACCCGAGGTAGAATGGAATGGGGATAAGGATTCCAGACGTTCAAGTACTTTCTTCATGTCATTACTGTCCCTGATTTGTCTACTTCCCCTCATTTCCTTGTGCTGTTCACTACTTTCCAACAAAACTTTGGTGTATTCCTGCATTGCTAAGTTATAAGTGGAACACAGAGACATAGAAAAGAGCCACGTTGTCCTTTTGATGTCTGTAAATCCACTTCCGCGTGTCAGTCCGCCTCTGCTTTTCAGGGAACGCATTAGTACTTGTTCTATCACCAGGTCTGTGCCGAGTCCGGCCCATAATCTGTCGCTTCTTCTTACCACAAACTTACCTTCCTGAAACATTTTGTTAACGGCTGGATTTTCAGAAGGCAAACTTAACATTTTCTGCAGGTACAGGTATATCGATTTCAGGTAATTGTGATGTCCGGCTGCTGCAATTATGGGGATGGTCTCCAGCATAGCTTGCAAGTGCAAAGCCACGAGCCGGTTCTGTCTGCTGTTATCAAGGAACGTGCAATGTTGATCATTCGCTGATATTCCAACCAGAGTTGACTTGTTTGCGAAGTAGATTGTAGGTCAGTTTTCTTCGCATCCAAAGTGGTAGCAATCTGAGACAATGCATTCGAAGATTCCACATCCTCAACTGATTGTTTGGCGGTCATAACATCGTCGAGCAGGTCACAAGCTTCCTTATGGAGGTCATGAGGAGTTCCATCTTCATTACGAGGGAAAACGTCTGCGACTAGTAAGGTACTAAGAGCTGCATCTACTATCATATGACCACGTATCGCTCTTGAAACAGCTTTTCCAGACATCATGTGTTGCACGGCATTTGGTCCGTATATTTCTTGAAGTACTTCAGACAATCCTGAACCATTCATAAGAGTACCGACTGCTCCCAAAAGATTCATCAGTGTGTGAAATGATCCCAGCATTAAAACAATGTCCTGCAGGTCTCTCTGTTCATTGATGATTTGGGAAGCTTTCCAGAACAAAGGCTGATCAAAGGTAATAATGCATGGGACTTTTTGATCGCGTGCTATCTTGCTCAAATATAGTAATGTCGAAAATATGCAGGTCATGTCAGTTGGCGACATATCTATGATGGGAAGGAACGTGATCGCCACACCTGGATGTGAGACACTTGATCCACCGTGAATTGCCTGCATTTTTCCGGACCAACTTGGACCTGATCTTTCTGCTGAAGATATCTGCCAGAGAAGACTAAGTCGACTTATGGTGGCAGTGGGTACTGGAAGTTCGCGGAATGAGATGTCCCTCAACATGCTTCTCGCGTGTCTATATTCCCTAATGTCAACGGTTGCAATCTTCTTAATGTCATTGTCACCAACATTACGCCTGTGAATAGAAGGGTGGATCTTGATCTTCGGAGTTATTGCGGCAATCATACCCATTCCATGAAAGGTATTCTTCCCATCCAAAGTGCAGACATCATGATCGACGTTATCTGCTGCTAGAAGGACTGCAGGTTTTCATCAACAGTAAAAGAGCCAGACCACTTGCCAGCGCCGCGTTTCTTTCGAATCTTGTTACTTCTGCATACGACGAACAGTAACCCAGCTGATGGAGAACGTCAATAAGGTACCTTGACCTAAAGTTGTGGTGTAGCTGAACCGACAAACCGATCTGTAGTGGACATAGTAATCCTCTAGGACGGGTTGCTTGCATAATGCTCTGCCCAATTGCACCTATTTTTCTTGAAGCATCCTGTCCGGCAAATGCTTTTGATAATAACAATTTCAGACTGTTGGGAATGTAATCAAGAGCACTTTCTGCAGTGATGTCATTTGGAGATGGATACACATCTTTTCTAGGCGAGTCGACAGACTTGATATCACTTCTGATTATTTTTGCAGCAGCTTCTACTAGGTAAATCTTCTGTAGCTCTATATCTATATCACATTCTTTCGACTTTTTGTGATAATCTATAAGAATTTCATTAGCTGTCTCTCGTAGTGTTACTACATCTGCCTTCCCACTTTCACCTGATATTATGATCTTGTCTCCGTAACGTTCTAAAAGCTTTCTCTTCATGTGCCTGCGTTCGTAGACAGAGCTGACTTCCTTGAAGATATTCCTCCATTTTGGAAATTAGGTCTCCAATCAACAGTTGTTCATCATCATTCTCTTCCAGGTAAGCACAGGTCTGAAGGAATGCTTGGTGTTGCTTCATTAGTTGGTCTCCCTTTCTTCGAATCATGATCGTCGGAGGAGTATGCGCGAGGAATGTTTTTTCCACTTCGAAAATTTACGCTGCAGGTGTGATGGTAGACACAATCTGCAGCAGGAAGATCACGAAGATAATACTCCAGACGGCCTTTTACATTAAACGACCATTCATCGCAGCGGCTTTCACAGCACCTTTTTATGGTTTCGGAGAACTCTGTAGTTCTTATTTTGACATGCTCTGATTTTGGTTTGTGTTTGGAAAAAAAGTCCACAAAGGTATCACAAAACAAACAGTGAGTAGCACTGGAAAATGCGTATTCATGAAAACGAGCACTTTTCCTTGGTATTGCCTCGGCTGCGGTCTGTCGCTTCTTTATTTCAATGGTCTTTTTATCCGTAAACCTTTTCCTACATACAACGTGAACACATTCCAGCTGTTGCAACAACATCGCTTCCACGGCTGCGGCTGGATGCATTTATACCATCTGCTCCTTTTTGCGAGATGTGAACCACTTCCTGTCCGCTGTCCAATTTCTCCTTACAAATCACGCACAATTCTTCAGGGGTCTGCATTCTTGAAGGCGGACGCACACCGAGTCAGTCTGAAACAGAAAACACAAATTAATAAACTGTGTTGCAGTATTTAAAAGGAGTACATAATAACAGTTTTAAAGAAAATGACAAGCACAAATACGCAGATTTGATAGTGGGTAGTAGGAATTAAAGAGTTGTATATAATATAAGTTTATAAAGATGTAGCAATGTCCATTCTCACATACACTCCATACAGTATATTTTATTTACATTACGTGACGTCATAGTTTAATACTAGCCGCCTAATACAATTTTTAGTGTCATATAGGTTAATTTAGAAACGAAAATGTGTTTTAAAACATTTTACTGATCAAGAAAAACGTCATAACTCTCTCTACAAAGCGAAATTAAAATTTATTGTATTTCGTAGGAAACTGCCAGTCCGCCATTTTGAATTTCATTTTTGGGGGTGTTCCCGGGGTCCAATTTTGTCGGATTTTGGATATGTTATTCTGCAATGGTTCCTGAGCTGGAAACAGTTTAGAAAGCTTCTGAAGCAATTTTGCCCAGGTTGAAGCTATTTTTGCTCTAGATTGCCTGGACTACATAGCTCGATGCGTAAATAAACTCACCCGATAACGAAATGAGTCTTTTCCTCTCCTCTTTGTCTTTTTTCTTTTTCTTGTCATTAGTCTGCATCTGGAATTCAACTACCTCCATCTGTTCTTTTATCATCTCGGAAGTTTTTACAGTCATTTCCACAATCTGAGGAAGAAATAGCCACTCCTAAATTCAGAGTTCATAAAACGGACGCACTCCAATAAAACCGCAAACGTATCTGACTACATAATCAAAGCTGTTTTTAAAAACTGAATTTTGTCATCCATTTCGGTTTACAACTTGGGGATATCACTCCAAGCACCAATGCACGACCACCTTCACAACACAGACTTACTAATTCTGCTTACAGTGTGCAACTCTGTACCCCGGACACCTACAGTAGCTCCCAAAAGAATCTTCATACCTCTTGCCATAACTATTTTCCTTAAACACTAAAGGACAAATAGAAAGGAAATTTAGGGGTGGGGATATTTTCATAGGAAACTTAAAGATCTGATTCAATTTTTATATTATTATTTTTATCATTATTATTATTATTTAGGCAGAAACTAGAGCGTACAGTCTAGGGGCGGGTCAAAAGTTTTAGTTTTTTTTTTTTTTTTGGCTTTTTTTAAAAACGACACTATGTGAGGGTTTTCATTTGGGTTAACAAATAACATATCAAAAGTTGCGCTATGTGCGACCCCCTGTACCCCTCGCACATAGTCTCCCCTTTTTCCCCACTCTACTAGCTGAGGTTTCACAATAAGCTTTGAATCTATTCTGAACATCAATTTAAGATATGTTAAAAATAAGTTAAAAGACTATTTGCCCTTATTTAAATTAAATGGGTATCTTCTTTATTTATGGATATATTTTTTTGTTTTATGCAGGGTTGCCAGACTGGCCACTTAGTGGCCAAATTTCACAAATGTGCAAAAAAGTCTGGCAACCCTAATTTTTTGAGTACTTTTTGCAAAAAAATTATATTTTATTTTTGTTTCAGATTATTGATTAAGTGAAATTATTATTGATTATTAGTTATTGATTCAAACTATTGGTTTTTAAGTTAAATTATTGGTTATTAAGTCAAATTAATCACAGGGCTGTGGAGTCGGAGTCGGAAGTAAATTCATTGCTAGAGGAGTCGGAGTCGGTAAAAATGGACCGACTCCGACTCCTTTTTTTTTATGATGTACTTTATATTGGTTCAGGTTAAAGCTCCTAATAGGAGCTTTAACCTCCTATCTTGCATTATAGTTATTTTATGATGATTCCCCTACATCATGATCTTTCTAGGAGCTTTTCCTGCATATCACTAATTACTGTTGATTTTCTTTTCAGAAATTTATATTTGAATACATTCTGTGTAAGCTAATTCTAAATTTTATTTTCAAAAGCCCCTTATAAAATGGCTAAGAACACTCCGGTTAAATCTAGTGTTATGCTAGTGTTATGCTAAAGGGTTTTGATTTTTGAGTATCATATATTAGGCTTTGTATACTTATTAAAACCTTAATAGCTTTTAATTTACAATTGCTCAATGCGTTTTGGTTGTAAACATGTACTAACATGTTTTGATTAGCTATATTTATTTGTGTAATGGAATTTTATTATTTATTTTTTTGTCATGCAGCTATTTAAGTTTTCACTTTGATCTTAGCAAATAAATTACATATATATATATATATATATATATATATATATATATATATATATATATATATCCCCGCAAGGGGGTTCTAAGCTCGTGCTCTTGAGTGCTCTTTGTGCTCGTTTGTACGTGCTTGTTCCTGGAGGTTTCACGTGCGCCCTCCCGGCCCTAGCACCCAAGGATGATGGGGCTCGACCCTGCAGTCCTTGGTCTTTTCCACTTCGACTGTCCCCTCCACCCTTTCTTTTTCCTCTGTCTTTCCTCTCACTTTTTCTTTGTTTTTCCGCTGAGATATGCCCTTTAAATAGAGGCGAATCGGTTCTTCCTGAACTAAAAAAAAAAAAAAAAATAATATATATATATATATATATATATATATATATATATACAGGGCTATTCAAACTGATTCATCCGATTTCAACTGAGAATACTTCCGTACCTATCAATCGTGCATCAACTGGGCATGCACCACATGAAAGAGGAAATCTCCGAGTTTTACAAGATCACCGCGAGAGGGTTCCAAAGTCACGCCGTGGCCTAGCCTAGCAACAAACAGTCAGTGTGAAAATGGCGTCCGCACAGCAGAAGGCGTTTTGTGTGTTGCAGTTTTCGAGCTGTAAATCGGTAGTCACAGTGCAGCGTGAGTTTCGTCGACGTTACAGAACAGATCCACCGGGTGCTCAGAGCATTCGTCGGTGGTATCGGCAGTTCGAGCTCCGAACTCGCATTGTTACTGCCGTAGAGTCAGTGACAACGGACATGCTGGAGCGAGTATGGGAGGAATTCGACTATCGTGTCGACGTTGTTCGTGTAACTAGGGGAAGTCACATAGAGCATTTATGAGGTGAGAGACAAAATTTGGACAGTTTTTCTTTTGGTTGATGTATCACAAATCACACTGTATTTGTAACATTAAAAAATATTCTCATTTGAAATCAGGTGAATCATTTTGAATAGCCCTGTATATATATAAAGTTATACAATAGTAGATTTTTACTTTCGTTAATGTAGACTGTAAGTAATGTTTTTGGTTTAATAATTTTTTTTCCTTAAATAAAAACGCCATAATGGCATAGCTACAACCATTAAGACTTAAATTTAGAGAAATTGAGCTTAAAAAGTAGCCTGATGATTCACTTGGTAGTGATGAAATGCCATTCTGGGTTAATATAATCAAAGTATATTTTATATTATTATTTAGAGGCAGGAGTCGGAGTCGGAGTCGGCCCTTCTAAAATTCTAGGAGTCGGAGGCTTGGTCTACCGACTCCACAGCCCTGATTAATCATGACAAGAAAAAAGTCGTCAAATGGAGTCTTTCGACATCCTTCCGAGTTTCCAGCAGCTATGACACCAACAAAAGCAGATGTTGTGAGGCACTACAACTTTGTGCGACGACGAGAAGAGACTGAATCAAATAAATCGATTACTTTTAATGAATGTTGTAACATAGTCGCAATAGACGTTGAAACCAGAGGGAGAAGGTTCTCTTTCCCTACAATAAGTACTCGTGGAATCTTTCAGAAAGTTGTTAGTGTGATAGAAGCAGCATCAAAGTTGAACAAGGTTCCTATAAACCGAAGAGATGAGAGATATGAACAAAAAGTTTCAGAGTATGATGTTATGTTTGATGTATGTACCTGTGATTGCTACGATAAAGGGATTGATAGAAATGCCTGCCAGTGCAAGGATAAAATAACAATTGCTGAGTGGGATTCTTTTGTAGGACAAAAGCAAAGATTAAACCAACTGGTGCCAATTGATAGAAGAGCTGCTTTGATGAGGAAAAGGTCTATTGCTAGAGCTCAAAAAGAACACGAACGCCGAATGAGATCACAAGCACAATTCACTGAAGCTATCAGAGTTGTCCCTTCAACATCACAGGAATCACAGGATGCAGCCGGTGCTGAAAGCATGGAGGTAGAGACCGACCAAGATGATGAAGACTTTGTCCCTGATATAGAGTTAATAGAGAATGAGCAGAACAGATATACCTATGAAGAGTTGGCAGTGACCGCAGATCGTTACAGAGTGAGTTGCAGGGCAGCAGCAGCAATTGATAATGATGCTTTAAAAGATATGGGAATCCTGGATCAGGGTAACATGATTGATAGAAAGAAGCTGGAGAGGGAAAAAGCACGAGTAGGTAAAAAATTGAGTACCAGGGTTAAATCGGAGAATATAGGAATAGAATGCATTGGATGTGATGGGAGAAGAGATGACACATTAACCAGGGCAGGCAAGATCAAAGAAGAGCACTACGTCATTGTTAAAGAGCCTGGAAGTATTTATATAGATCATGTAACACCTGATCATGGAAATGTTCTTTGTGTAGCAGAAGAGCTGATTACTGTAATAGTGGACTCAAAGTTCAGGGACACTAAAAGCTTTACTATGTGATGGCACTGCTGTGAACACTCGAAGAATCGGTGGAGTAATAAAGCTTGAAATCTATCTGAATAGGTCTGTTCAGTGGCTGGTATGCCTTCTTCATACGAACGAACTACCATTCAGGAACGTCTACTAAGCAATAGATGGAAGAACAACAGGCCCAAGTACTTTCAAAGGTTCAATTGGAAATAAATTAAAACTGATCTAACAAAACTGAAAGTGGTTCCTTTGTCTCCTGTTAAGGAAACATTCATGACATTCCATCTGACGTTGTTAATGCTTTAAGCAGTGACCAAAAGTATCTCTACAATACGTCCCTAGCTGTTTAATCAATCTGGAAATGTCTCCAAAAATCTCGCAGAAAGATCTCCTAGTACAATTCATCATGCTCGTTGGCTAACTAGAGCAAATAGAATTCTTTGACTATGCGTCACCACCAAATTCAACCCAAGATCTCAAAGATCTAGTAGAAATTATTATGCTAATCTTAAGGTCCAGGGTGGTTTTGGGTTAAGTGACATCCACTGGCATCTGACTGATCATCTGACTTTTGGTACTTAGGATATCTGCTGCACGACTTGAAGGAGAAATACAGATTGATCATGGAACCGGTGTTTCAGAATAACTCGTACTTTGCGAACCCCGAAAATACTCTACTATCGATGATAACAGACTCAAGAAGAGAAGTTAGAAAGGTTGCAATCCAGAGAATCACTCTCTCAAGAACTACATTTTTTGGATCAAGAAACTTTGACTTACCTCGAACTCTTAATTTTGATTCTTCAGACTACACTGAAATGATTGATTGGCAGAAAGCGGTAATTTATCCGCCTCCACTTCTGAGAAACTTTAGCAATAAGGAACTTTTGCTAGTAAGACAAGAACCACTGAAAATACCAGCCTTTCCTTGTCACAGCCAAGGAACAGAAAGCGCTATGAATATAGTCACGAATGTATCTGATATACGAATTGGCTACGAAAATCGACAAAAATACGAGGGCCACTCAATATATTTTGCCCACTTTTTTTCTTTCCTAGTTTCCTTCTAAGTTCCAGAAATTTTGTACACAAGTAGTTACATACATTTTTTAACAGTTTTTATTTTTCCACACAGTCTCCATCCTTTTCTACAGCTTTCCTCCACCTCGAAACAAGGGCCTTTATTCCTTGCTGGTAAAGTCCGCTGGAGTCATCTCTTAACCTCCTCAACAACCTCATCGTCACTCTGAAACTTTCTTCCACGAATAACATCCTTCATTGGCCCAAACAAATGGAAGTCTGAAGGTGCCAGATCCGGGCTGTATGGAGGGTGGGGTAACACAGTGAAGCGCATTTTTGTGATGGCCTCCCTTGTTTGCAAACTGTTGTGTGGTCTTGCATTATCGTGCAAAAGGACGTCGTCTTCCAGTTTTCTCTCCGGTCGAACTCGATTTATACGTCTCTGGAGTCTCTGTCGGGTAGCAATATATACCTCCGAGTTGATTGTTTGCCCTTTCTTCATAATGTCCACCAGATGATGGTGGCTATAACCTTTCCTGCGGAGGGAGCCATTTTAAACTTTATTTTGCGTGGGGAGTCTGCGTGATGCCACTCCATGGATTGGCGTTTTGTTTTTCAGGTTCAAAGTGGTGTAAACCAAGTCTCATCCCGTCACAATTTGTGAAAGGAAGTCATCCCCTTCTGTCTCGTATTCACACTTCATTCACTAATTCCTAGCTCCAGTGATAGCTCCTTGTATGTGACGCGCCGATTTGATCAAATGATACTGTTAGCACGTTGCAGTGAGAGATGTCACAGCCGATGCCCGGCGACCGCTGCGTGGCGCATCATCGAGGCTGGCTCTCCCTCTCTCCGATGATCTCACACGTTTAGACAAGCGTCCAACTGTGCTTCGATCAACAGCAGCATCTCCGTAAACGATTTGTAGACGTTTGTGACTATTTCCAACTGTTCCTTCTCTGCGGTTAAGAACTCGATAACAGCTCTCTGTTACGACGCACATCACTATCAGACGCCATTTTCGAAACTCTGTTAACCATCGGTTTTATACAAGGAGCGGAGGTTCAAACTGGAAAAATCCCGTTATGTGAAGCGCAAAGTTCAAACTTACGGCCCAAAAGACATTTTAGCCCCATGGCCTATTATTTAGCTAAGAAAAAAGGGTGGGGCAAGATATACTGAGTGCCCCTAGTATATTCTTAACCTACTGAAATCACGGCAAAGACTCTAAATTTGAATGGAAAGGATAGTGAAATAAATATAGTGTTACTTTCAAAATAGCTTAAGTTTATGCATCGTGCAAAAGAGCATTTCATTAGGTAATGTTTTTTTCTTTTTCTTGTAGAAAACAAGTTCTGTGGTTTAATTTCTCAAAAATGTTATGCAATTCATTAATTTGTTCCTTATTTTTTATCTTAATATATAGTATATACTCAAAAACACGTAAAAATGTCATTTTCTTTGAATTTGACTAAAATATAAGAAACGAGTTCAACACGGCTGAAACAATTTTTACCAGAGTTTTTAATGAAAAATGTACATTTTGGCAAATTTAAATTAAAAACCGAAAATTTGTGCCGGGGGGGGGGGGGGGGGGGGGGGGGGGGTTGGAGACTTAGGATACGCGAAATATTTCACTGGGTGATTACTGTGACCCATACGAAACCCCGACAATGTGTCACTTTTGAATACAAAATATCAACCCACCCTAGGACCCCGTACGCAATTCAGTGATGTAGCCATGGCCGAGACCGAGAGCATATGCAATTTTTGCATGTATTCAGTATTGCGTAATGCCTAACTCCTAAGCTCTGTATTTTACATTCAGGAATAAAGATTCTAAAGAGGTTATCAAGTAACAATTGCAAAATTTACTCATAATTTATTCACAAATTCATAGTTTGTGACATACTTCAGCAGTTAACTGCCTACTTAAAACAAGGTAAGTGATGTAGTCGAGACCCCACTGCCATATTTTAAGAAACCTCTTCCATTCCAACCTACTCGCAGCCACCTCATGTGCATCACCCAAATCAAAATTTCTAAAAGCATAAAAATTACTGATCAATGATTATTTCGGTTTTGATTTTCAAACTTTATTAGTCACCAAAAAGAAAAAATATCCAAACAAAAACACTACTACTAATGAATTTATACTTTCTAAAAAATTTCTTTGTAGGCGCATTTGTTTCTCAAACTGTACGTTTTAGAGTCTATAGTAGTAATGCAAGTTTGGGCAAAGGTCTTCACCCACTATTGCTTACCTTGGGCTTTTCTACTTTGATGTTGACTTGAGAAGTTCCATCAGTGATTCTCTGCCTCGCGTCTTTAGGTGGTGGAGCAGTCTTCTTTGGGGAAGGGGAGATTTTCGGAGTAGAGGAACCTCTCGGCGAGTTTTTTGGTGAAGCTTCTGCAGCAGGGTTTGTCTTCTTCCCTGCCCCTTCAGTGGGCACGGGGGGCGGTGGTTGGGGTTGTAATTTGGCCGCTTTCTTTTCAACCTTAATGACGGCAATTGGTTGTTTTTTGACCTGTTGTGATTGCTCTATCTTATTTTCTTCATTTTTCTTTTCTTTGTCTTTCTTCCCTTCTTTATTATCTTGTTTATTTTTCTTCCTCTGTTCTTTAGGATCCTCCTCCTTCAACTTTTTCTCGTCCTTATTTTCTTTCTTTGCTTTTTCATCCTTTTCATCCTTAATTTCTTCTTTTTTTACTTTTTTCTCCCCCTTATTTTCTTCCTTCTTCAGTTTCTTCTCTTCCTTATTTTGTTTCTTTACCTTCTCTTCCTTATTTTCTTCTTTCCTTACCTTCTTCTCTTCTTTATTTTCTTCTTTCTTTACCTTCTTCTCTTCTTTATTTTCTTCTTTCTTTACCTTCTCTCTTCTTTTTTCTTCTTTCCTTACCTTCTTCTCTTCTTTATTTTCTTCTTTCCTTACCTTCTTCTCTTCTTTATTTTCTTCTTTCTTTACCTTCTTCTCTTCTTTATTTTCTTCTTTCTTTACCTTCTTCTCTTCTTTATTTTCTTCTTTCTTTACCTTCTTCTCTTCTTTATTTTCTTCTTTCTTTACCTTCTTCTCTTCTTTATTTTCTTCTTTCTTTACCTTCTTCTCTTCTTTAACGTCTTCTTTCTTTACCTTCTTCTCTTCTTTAACGTCTTCTTTCTTTACCTTCTTCTCTTCTTTAACGTCTTCTTTCTTTACCTTCTTCTCTTCTTTAACGTCTTCTTTCTTTTTTTTCTTCTCTTTAACATCATCTTTCTTTACCTTCTTCTCTTCTTTAACGTCGTCTTTCTTTACCTTCTTCTCTTCTTTAACGTCGTCTTTCTTTACCTTCTTCTCTTCTTTAACGTCGTCTTTCTTTACCTTCTCTTCTTTAACGTCGTCTTTCTTTACCTTCTTCTCTTCTTTCACGTTTTCTTTCTTTACCTTACCGTCTTCCTTAGCTTCTTTCTTTTTATTTACTTTTTCTTCCTTATCTTCCTTACCTCCTTTCTTCACTTTCTTCTCTTCCTTACTTTCTTCCTTCTTTGCTTTCTCTTCTTTAATCTCTTCCTTCTTTACTTTCTTCTCTTCTTTATTGTCTTTTTTCACCTCCACCTTTTCTTTCTTTCTTCTTCTTATCTTTCTTCTCCTAAAAATTTTTAAAAACGAGATTAACTCCACGAGTAAATGGACCTTAAAAGGTAACATAGGGAGGATTCTAGAAAATGGGTAGGCGAGCCCAACAAATCAGAGAAACCCTCCATGACTAATGGATGATAAATGTTATCCAAAAGTTGCCACATTCAAGGTTAGGGCGAGTATTAATTGCAAATAATAATCCATGTAAAGGATATTATTAAATATTCTTATAACATTCTAGTAATTATACTCGCTGAAACGCCGTAAACGTTAGTAGTACGGTGCACCATGCATAACTTACACAAATTCACAACATATTGGTACGGTCATTATAATAACTCTAGAGGTTTTTTGCAATTGCAATATAATCGAATTCTCCCGACCCCCCACAAAATTTCATTTATTTATATATATATGTGCAAAGAAATCACAAAGCAACACGATCTTTTTAATAAGCAAAGAACCACAAGGAAAAGAAAACACGAAGTCCGAGAGCTTTCGTGATATATTCACATCCTCTCGCATATTCTCAATATTCACATATTTATTCTCCTGAAATATTCAGGAGAAATATATTTAAGAGAAAATATATTTCTTCTCTCAAATATTCATATATTTCTCTCTTGTCCCTGAAGATGTGAATATATCACGAAAGCGCTCGGACTTTGTGTTTCCTTTTTCCTATTTTACATATATATATAGAGTACAAAGGATTTGAAGACTTTTAACCTCTAAGAATTTTTTCTTTTCACAGGATTTTTACAAAATTTAAATCCAATAAAATATTTTAAAATTGAATCGTTTTGGACTTGGGAATGAATCCAACAAAGTTACTTCCTGAAACTGGAACTAAAGCCAAAGCAAAAGAAAAAAATTAAAACAAACCGAACGATTGCTATTAAAAAAAAAAAAAAATGTTTTTCGACAATTTCCATTTCATATATATAGTTGGTACTAATTATTTTCTGCAAAAGGTTTCCAAATTTAGTTTTCATTCCCAGTATAAAAAAAATAAAAAATAAAATTCACACATTCACAAAATTATTTGTTACGCTTATTACAACAAAAATTAGAAGTCAGAGAATTTGGGGCATTTTCCACAAACATGATAATTTTTTAGTCTTTGTTTTTATGTTTTTTGGTTAACCTTTAGACCTACAGTTTGACATGGAATCCGAACCACGTCCCACCACCACCACCAGCAGCAGCAGCACAGCGTCTTAACCACTAGGCCACTCAGGGTACCCATTTATCTACCAACCACTTTCTTTATTGTGTTCAAGGATGAACAGCTGCGTTTTGCTGCGCGCCGGCTGCCGTCACCGGGTCTCGATCCCAGGGCCGATGGATTCGTAGTCAGCGACGCTAACCACTACACCACCGAGGCGTATTTAAAGTAATTAGATGGCATTTATCCGTATGTAAAAAACCCATTTTCCATTCTCCAAGGGGTAGCCACAATGGCTGAACTTGGGACTGGAAATAGACTCAAACTAATTACGCACAATGGGAAATAAGGTTTCACCCCGCGTTACTTTTCATGAAAACTACCTCCCGGTGAAACCAGAGTCTAACCTAACCTTTCAAACCGCCTCTATTCCCCTTCATTTCTCACTAACTCTCTTCCCACATTGATAGCAACACGCTTACTCACGCAATTATTAATTACATCCTTCCTCTTCGACGAGATATTTTTCTACTGCTCAGTACTTTACACCTTATTGTACGATTCTTACTCATTCATTCCACGTGACAATCAACAGCAATGTAGCATTCTCCTCTACGATGATTTTTCAATCTATACTTTTCCCGAACATCTTCACTTCTCATACGGCCAATCCATTTCACACTTCTTAAATTATTCAACTCAACTGTTCTCACTTTTGAAAGTGAGAGCAGTTATCATGCCAAACAAGCATCTCTCATCACCCTACTTACTTTCTACCAAGGCTTTTTACGAGGCCCAGGACTTACTTGCTCCGCTTCATCCTACTTTCAACTTCCGATGTGCTCGTACCTCTTAAATTATCAAACGAACACCCAAGATACTCGAACTCTCTCACAATCTCTAAATTGTTCCCATTCACCACAATATTACACGCTGACCCTCCTCCTCTCTGAACAAGAACCTTACTTCCATTTACTTTCAATAATCTCTTTTTACGTACGCCAACAATTTTGTCAATGCTCTCCTTAACGGATTCTCTTATTCACCCAGAAGCACATCAGCAATATACACCAGAAAGTGACCAGATACGACAGCTCTCTCTCTCTCTCATTCTCTTTCAAATTCATATTTAATTCTTTCTCCATCGTTAGCACTCTACTCTCAATCGGGCGTTTCACTATAAATACTCGATCCCATCCTTCGCCTTCCCTTCACACAGAATGAACCAGAAGTCCGACATTATCTGGGATATTCATTTACTCAGTAAATATTTAAACTACAGGCTGTGGTAGCCCTTTACCCGTGTCCAATCTCTTACACGAAGCTACAACACTAACATTCTAGAGAGACAGTGGCATCGTATCCATCCGTCATACAATTATAAAACCAACTGCGGATAAAGGCAAAGGGAGAACTACGCACCATCGAGAAACTATAAACATTCAAAAGAAGCGTACCAACGTCTCTCTCGAACGCTACGCAACGTCCGTAGTAATACGCGTTGGAGAATTGAACAGCGTAAACAGCTTCACAATCTGTATATTTACCGAACAAATTTTCCTCGTGGAGCGAGATTTCTGGTTCACCCTGTATATACATTATACAGAATTGTTTTCTTCTCAATTAGGTTACACACACCGACATAAAACAATTTCCTCTCGAGTAAAATTAAACACTATTGACCAAGTACGTAACGACCATGTCTGCTTTATGATGATGGTTTGTTCGTGATGAGGTCGTATTTGGAGTGTGGATGATTTCCAAATGAAAAGGGGTTGCAGCACCTTAAAATAATTTTGCAATAATTCCACAACAAACCAAACGATCGGCTCTAAACGATATTAATTTGAAGCATTTACAATTTAAGTGTACCCTTCGGAAACAAAAACATTTGAATTTTTTTTTTTTTAATTCAGGAAAAAATCCCCCCTTTTTTTTTTCAACCGACATCTTTGCACCCCAATTCTCAAGGATAAGTTTGTGGTAAAAGCCAGGATGAGTAGGTGTGGTCTACCATTCTGTAGAAAAGGCCTAATAATGATGCAATCATAATTTTTAAATTCTATCTGAGTAAAGTGTAACCAATGAAGATAATGTTGTCTATGAAAAGTCAAGTTGAAACTCGCCTCTTGTGGAGACTTTCCAGAATCATCTCTGAAAAGAGAAAATGATTGAGGATAAGCTACATTCTATTTTCTAAGTGACAGATAATTTAATATTTAAAGAGGTTTAGGAAATTCATATTTCTCCATTAATTAATTTCCATTTCTTTAATGCTAGTAACAGACACTAAAAATATTAAAAAATTCATCTACTATTTAGTTCTCATTTTTTAAGTAAAAATCTTTTTCCACTCGTAAAGAATGACACTAACCTAAATATTTAACATCCTTATTACCCATTTCATAAAACTTATAATTATTATTATTACTAATATATCCTTTTTCTTTCTTCGTTCATGCCTCCGCTCAATATTCATTCATTCGCCTTTCAATGAATCTATAACTAAAATACTAACTTGTGCTGAAGCTTGTGATTACGTCGCTCGTACTGAAGACGCTCCTCTTCCGATAATTCTCCCCATACCCTCGATCCAGCTGTTACTTTATCCTGTAAGACAAAATCCTCTCATTAAATTACGCACGAAGTTTTAGTTTTTTCTAATAGTTTAAAACAAGTATGAAATGCTCTTAGTTTCAAACCTGGCAAATGACATCGACTTAAGATACTCGACAAACGAATCCTATAAAAAATGGTTTCTACTTTTGCGACCCAAAAGAATTCCTTTAATAAAGCTAACACGAGCGAGCCTCGAGATGACAAAATGCAAACGATCATGAACTGTAAAAATGCGATTGCGTTTTAAAGTAGTTTCATGCTTCCGATTCCCCATACGTGCCCCCTTAGGCTCGTAACAACGAAACTTTGAAAAAGGATTACAAAACGTCTTTGAATCTTTATTCTAAATCGAGACTATTAACTTAGGCCTAGTCATTGTAATAGGAAAACAACACCGGACAGCAGCAACTCCCTTAGAATTATTATGCTCCGCCCTCAATCATCCACTCGCTTCAAGAAACCATCGTCAAATAAAGACCAGAATTCGCGTTAGAACGAGAGTAATAGGTTCTCAGCTTCACCACAGTTAAGAAGAGTAAGAGATTCGGGGTGGTGTCGCAACTTTTCGAACCTCATCCAGAATCCAAGAGGGAAATCAAAACAAATGCCAACACAATTCTTCAAAATACAAAACCTCATTCAAATTCATTACAATAACGAAGTCCATCTTAACAGGCAAGATCACCGAATCTGAAATACAAGTTTGATGTGGGATTTTTACAGAGACTTTCACTCTGCAAAATTACTTTGACATTAACTTTGAATTCTCCCTTTCACCTTCACCTGCCTTTTGACCTTACAATTTAAAGTTAACGAAATTCAAAGTTAAACTGGAAATCCCAAATCAACGAATGACTCGTTCCCACTTCCGAGTAACGGTTAAGTTACAAAATTGGCCCATAAACAGCTAACATGTAACGTCGAGAACCCCCTTTTTCCCCCGCACAATAGGGTGGACGTGAACTCTCAAGTCACTCGCGCACGAGGGAGTACCCGATTTTCTTTTTTTTTTTTTAATATGATGATACCCTCATCAAATGTAGAATACATCTTCGACTTCATGACACGAACATGCCATAAATATAAAATTTTATCAGTAAAAGTTCATTTTCTTCTTTCTTCCAATTATTAATTTATATTTTGAGCACAATCCTACTTTTTCTTAAAAAAAAAAAAGTTTGGCCTAAATTTAATGAAAATTATTACAATTCAGCCACACAGCCTACCCAAAAAACACGCTACACAGTACCCAATATTCATCCCTGAAAATATCCGATTATGACAGTTATTTGACGTACTGCATAAATTTACGTTTTAGCTATATAGGTTCTAGATACAAAGTTCATTAAATTACGTTATGTTTATCATCCAACGTTTCTTACAAAATTTATTTGTACAAAATATTAAACGTCTTCGTTAAATTTAACGACTTCATTACTTCATCGGATCGTAAATACGCAGAAAGGTTTGTTACCTAAAACACCATCCACACCGTCATTGTCAATCGTCATCGTTATTAAATACGGCCAATTCCTACTATCACGAATCGTATAACTTCGATTAATCCACTCTATCATATAAGAATCGTCGATCTAAATTAATTTGTACTTCCCCAAGAGGAAAAAACGCATTCCCAGAAAAGGATTGACTAAGATCGTATATGAAGGATTAATAATACTTCGAAAAAAACAAAATTAAAACAAAAATAATGTTCGGATTGTTTAACCTTCCGAACAGCAAATGTCATGTGACGGAGGTGACCTATAACTTTACGTGTGGTCCGAACCACTTAATGTCGCTAGATCATCTGAATGCAGAGGGGGCGTCACCCATCCATTAATGAGCAGATTAACCGGGAATCCACAAAGGAAAAAGACAAAAATCTTTTAGTTACACACTGTAGGGGGGGTCGAAATTTTGTATTCTTATTCTACACACTGTAGGTGGGGTCGAAATTTTATATCTTATTCTACACACTGTAGGGGGGGTCGAAATTTTGTATTCTTATTCTACACACTGTAGGGGGGGGTCGAAATTTTGTATTCTTATTCTACACACTTCTCGGAGTTTCCTTTGGGCCCCTAAACAAACATACTGTAATTACACCGCTATGCGCCCCCTTTTTTTAAATCGAAATGAAATTGAAACCAATTCTTTGAATAAAAAAACCTGATAAATGACAGATTAAAGTAAATAATGATATAAGTAAAGTTAAAGTTTTATATATATATATATATATATATATATATATATATATATATATATATACTGTATATATATTACAGGGTGTCTAAATGTTCACCCTGAAAACAGTATGCTCTCATGTTTTAATGACGAATCTTACATCCGTTTTCTTTTACAGGTGATCTCGTACACGCATAGAGTTTCTGTGCTGGTGTGTTTCGTCTACCGCATTCGCAGCTAGGAGCGCTGTAATAGCTGTTCAGTTAAGATGGCGTCTGTGACAGAGAAGGCACAATGTGTTGTGTGGCTTGCAGAAACAAAATCTCCTGTCAGTGTTCAGCGAAGGTTCAGAACAAAGTATGGAAAGAATCCACGTGATGTAAAGTTAATTAAGTCGTGGATGAAAAAATTCTTGGAAACTGGAAACGTGGAAAAGGGAAAGAGCAGTGGTAGACCATCAGTTTCCGATGGGACGGTGGAAAACATTCAAACTGCTTTCACACGGTCACCAAGGAAATCGGTGAGACAAGCTTCATGCCAACTAAAGATACCGAAGTCTATGGTGCACAAGGTGTTACACAAACGTTTGAAGTTACACGCCTACAAGGTAACAAATGTTGGAAAATGTGTGGCGTGAGTGTGAATACCGTTTAGACATTTTACGTGCCACTAGGGGTGCACATGTGGAAGCTTATTAAGTTCATTAACTATGAATCAAAACTTTGTATGTTTATCTACTTATGATTAAAAAAACTGTTTGAATACGAGTGTTTATTTAAAAGTTATAGCATGCTTTAATCAGGGTAATCATTTATGGACACCCTATATATATACATATATATACACATATATATATATATACTGTATATACATATTAGGGTGTTTCACGGCAGTGTGGTTGATGGATGAAGTGGAAGGAAGTTCAATCCACATTGATGCCCCTGTTCCTTTTGCCGAGGAAACTCGTCTGAACAGGTTTCAACCAGATCAGAACACGTTTAGGGGTCCCGAGATTTGACGCTTCAGATTGCTTAGGTATTTTTAATTTCAGCTCTTCTAGTGTTAGTCGACTGCCTTGCTTCCTGACGGAAGGGTGCACTGTTCTCTGTCCTTCGTGTCAGTTGTCGAGTTTTGTCCTCGTTGTGTCTACCGTTGTGTATTTGTACTCTTTTCTAATTCGTATATTTCCTCATTGTAGATAAACATGGCAACTCGAAGCAAGAAAGAGGTTTGGCTCATCGGACACCCGAATAAGGAGATCCTGGGTAGCCGCCTGCCGACGAAGTTGCAAGTCTTGCAAAAGTGCTTCTTCCATCAAAAACAGGAAAACCTAGGTCGGAGAGAAAATGTCTGAACCTCTGTTTGGATGCTGTGATGGTGTTCTGGAAAAGAGCAAGGATCCCTACTATGAGGCGGGACAGCGCCCTTCGGAAAATGGAAGCTCTGCTCCAGCGTTACGACAAGTTGGTGAAAAGCAGGAACAGATCCGAGGAGAGCTGTCGTGTTGCGGAGGACATGTTCAAGGCGGAACTCAAGAACGAAATCCTCGATATTGGTCATTCCAATGCCTTCTATGATGACAAACGAGGAAGACAAGCTCTTCTACAAGAGTCAGCAGGAGGACCCAACAAAGAGCAGTATGGGATCAGCAGACATGAAGCTGGCCCAAATGGAGAGTGAAAAGGCGTCGAGAGGAACAGCAGGAGGAGAGACGACACGGGAATTCGAGCGGGCCAAGACGGTTACAGAAGCTGCTACTCTTGAAGACAGCTCCTCGTCCTCGGCGTCGCCATCTGCGGAAGATGATCCCTCCTTAGCAGCCTCCACGTCTGCTTCATGTCCTTCTCCGAGGAAGCGGTCGAGGAACCTCATCACTCAGGATGTGGCTGTCGCGTACGACCGGATGAACATTTCTTATCGTGATGCAGCGATGTCCTACGCCGTCGTCGCGCAATCCTTGGGGCACGATTTGAACGAGGTATCCATCTCCTCTTCCACAATGTATCGTGCTCGCCAGTCGCGGAAGCAAGCAGCAGAGGCGTATCAAGAGGGAGAATTCTGTCCTGAGGAGCCCTTGGTGTTGCACTGGGACGGGAAAATGCTGCCTGAAATCACAGGTGACGGATCTGTGGACCGGATTGTTGTGCTGGTCACCGGGAACGGACACGAGAAGCTGCTTGGAGTTCCGAAAGTTCCAGCTGGCACGGGAGCGGAGACGGCACGCGTCTGCATTGATCTTGTGCGGGAACACGACCTGTCCGAACGAATCAAGGGGTTATCATTCGACACAACGGCATCGAACACCGGGATTCACGTGGGAGCCTGCGTCAAGATTGAGGAGGGTCTCGGGAAGCAACTTCTTTACCTAGCATGCAGGCACCATATGTACGAAATCGTCCTGGCCCAAGTCTTCCAGTCTTCGATGGGCCCACCTCTGGGCCCGAGACTGGGATCTTCAAACGATTCCAAGAGCAGTGGGGTTTCATCGACCGATCTCTTATCACCACTGCTATTGATTCAGATAGCTGCAGCATCGCTGGACCTCTTCAGGGTCTCAAGGACCGAACTGTCCTTGTCGTGAGGGAAGCTCTGGCTTCTGGTCAGCCGCGGGATGACTACCAAGAACAACTGGTTATCCTCTTTCTCGGGGAAAAGACTGTCGCCAATGTGCCACTGCGGAAGCCAGGAGCATACCACCATGGGCGGTGGATGGCGAAAGCCATTTACGGATTGAAGCTGTACCTCCTTCAGGACCAGTTCAGGATGACCGGGCGGGAACTGAAAGGAGTCACAGAAATCTGCCTGTTCGTCGCCCTGGCCTACGCAAAGGCTTGGAGTCGTGCGACGAGAGCAGAGCAGGCCCCACGTGTGGATCTGGAGTTCTTGCTGGACCTGGAAATACTGCAGGAAGATGCCGTGATCGTCGACGTCGCCAAGCAAGCGCAAGCGGCCATGAAACGACACCTCTGGTACTTCTCCGAGATGCTGGTCGGCTTGGCATTCTTCGATCAAGGGGTTCCTCGGGAAGAGAAACAAAGGATGCGAGAGAACCTCGCCAAGCCGGCATCGAGGAAAGCGTTGAAGCGTCTGGAGGGGAAGACCGTCCTCGGCTCCTTCAAAGGAAAGAAGATTTCGGATTTCGTTACCTCGAGGACGAAGGATCTCTTCACCGCACTCGGGATCAACGGCGCCTTCGTCGAAAATCCTGCTTCGTCTTGGGAAAGCGACCCACACTACCAAGCAGGCCTAGCTAGGGTCCGCGTCCTGGCTGTGGTGAACGACTCGGCTGAACGGGGGATCGCTCTCGTCGAGAAATTCAACACTGCCCTAACAACGAAGGAAGAAAACAAACAGTACCTGCTGAAAGCAGATTTCAAGAACATGAAGGATTTTCCGAAGTGATGATGAGTCTGTGCTCTCTGACGTAAGGCGTGATTTCTCGGGACCCCTTATTGTTGTCGAAGGAGTCTCATTTTTGGCCAGGAGTGATAAATATGTAAAACGAACACGGGCATCTATGTGAATTAAAAATATAATGTGGTTCTCATTTATGAAACACCCTAATACATATACATGTATATGAGGAATGTGTACCGTACAAAATTAAGCGTGCGAAAGTAAACAAGCCCTTGTGGTTTACTTCTAGAGTAGGAGACATTATAAAGAGTAGAGATAGGGCTTATAGGCAACATAAGTGCGATAAAAACAATTTGTTGTTACGAAACAACATCTCTCTGAGGCGTGAAGCGAAAAGTGTAATAAAAAAGTCCAAGCGCGAATTTGAAATCTCCATAGCTCGTGACGGTAAAGAAAACCCCAAGCGATTCTTTCAATACGTCAATAATAGAAATCCAGTAAAAAGTGTCTTGGGTCCATTGAAAAATGTAAACGGAGATCTAGTTTCTGAAAACAAGGAAATGGCTACCTTGCTAAACGAATTTTTTACGTCAGTTTTTACTATAGAAGATTTAACGAATATCCCTACGGTCATAGACATAATACCTTTTGATAATGGTAATATTTTGGATAATATTGTCGTTAGTGAAGGGGAGGTAATGCGCTATATTGATAAAATGAAAACGCGTAAATCACCGGGTCCGGATTCCATATATCCCATACAACTAAAAGAATTAAAAGATAGCATTGTTGAGCCGCTAACAAAGATTTTTAATGCGTCTATTTCTGAGGGGTGCGTACCAGATAATTTCAAGTTAGCAAACGTAACACCTACAGTGCCCGCGAAAAGTATCCGATCACTCAAGAAAATACAATATTTTCCCTTGATATTCAGAGACACGTAATTCACTTTCTATTTGTTCTAGCGACATCTGGTAACTTTGAGGTTGCTCGCTGATATGAGAGCTATCCAACGCATTCTCAAATTAGTGTTCTGGTAGCCTTCGTTGCGGGTGGCTGTGTCTCAAATTTGTCAGATTTCACTGTTTGTGTAAATTTCTTGATATTTTTTTTTTTTTTACAGAAAGTGGTGTAAATAAAATTTATATATAATGTGTGCTAAAAAACAACTTAAGAGTGATTGTCGAGGTGCTATTGTTGCTTTGCATGCATGTGGGAAATCACAGAGACAGATAGCTAAGGAATTAAACATATCCCAAAGTACCGTTAATTTATGGGTTTCACGGGCTAAGAACAATGGTGGCCTAACCACGCCAGTCCCTAAAAAACGATCTGGCAGACCGAGAAAAACAAATTCGCGAACAAACTTATGAAACGTTTAGTATTGAAAAACCCAACAATAACTGCGAAAGAAATAAAATTTAATATGAATAATTTGTTATCTGGTGTTCTGAACGAACTATCCAGGAGCGGCTCCAAAAAGAACTCGGATTACCATCTCGCCATGCTGCTAAGAAACCGTTCATTAATGAAAAAATGCGTAAAAACGTGTCGCATTTTGTAAAAAATACATTCATTGGACTGTTGATGACTGGAAGAAGGTTTTATTTAGCGATGAGTCGACATTTTTGACATTCAGAAGTTGTCCAAAAAAGGTTCGCCGGCCTATTGGCTCAAATAGGATGGACCCTAAATACACCCTAAAGACAATGAAACACCCTCCAAGTGTGATGGTTTGGGGTTGTTTCGGTTACTATGGGCGTGGAAACTATATTTTCTTCCGAAGAACACAACTATGAATGGTGCACGGTATTTAGCAAGCTACAGGATAAACTTCCAATGCAATGGCAATCCAAAGGACAAAAACATACATGCATGATGGTGCACCATGTCACAGGGCCAAAATAGTGACAAAATGGATTACTGACAATAAATTTGATATTTTGGATTGGCCTGGTAATAGTCCAGATCTCAATCCGATAGAAAATCTGTGGCTAATAATAAAAAATAAGGTTGAATGCCACGACACTGGCTCAGTCGAAAAATTACAAGAGGCCATCAAAAAGGTATGGTGCAAGGAAATATCAGTGGAAGTTTGTCAAAAACTTGATTAAATCCATGCCAAAACGTCTAGAACAAGTCATCCAAACCAAAGGACAGATGACAAAATACTAATATAAGGTTAGTATACATTTAAACATTGTTTTTTATGTAAAAAATACAAATTTCAAGGGTGATCGGATACTTTTCGCGGGCACTGTATCTTTAAGAAAGGCGATAAAGGTGCGGCGGGAAATTATAGGCCAATCAGTTCAACGTCTGTTGTAGGTAAGCTACTGGAATCAATAATTAGGGATCGTATAGTCGAACACTTAGAATTCCATAAGCTAGTTTGAAATACGCAGCACGGATTTAGGCGAAACAAATCTTGCTTAACTAATCTTTTAGAATTTTTCCAAAGCGTGGTTGACGTTTACGATAGACATCGGGCGGTTGATGTAGTGTATTTAGATTTTCAAAAAGCGTTTGACACCGTGCCACACAAAAGACTCATTGAAAAAACTAAGGCTCATGGAATCAGGGGTGTAGTAATAAATTGGCTAGAAGAGTGGTTGCGAGGTAGGAAACAGAGGGTGGTCGTTGATGGAGCGGAGTCGTGTTGGGCTAATGTAGCGAGTGGCGTTCCTCAGGGTTCTGTATTGGGCCCCTTGCTTTTTCTTATATATATTAACGATTTAGATGTCGGCCTAGTCGGTACAGTTTCAAAGTTTGCGGATGACACGAAGCTGGGTGGTAGGGCGATTAATGACGAAGATAGAGGTAAAATTCAGGAAGATCTGAATAAAATCGTTGATTGGTCAGTCACATGGCAAATGAGATTTAACGTAGATAAGTGCAAAATTTTGCATATAGGTTCGCGTAACCGTAATTTTGCGTATAGTATGTCAGGGAAAGATTTAACAAGCGTAGAGGAAAGATTTAACAAGCGTAGAGCAGGAAAAAGATTTAGGAGTTATAGTCACTAGTGATTTAAAAGTAGCGAAACAAAGTACAGCAGCGGTCAATAAGGCGAACAAAGTGTTAGGTTTTATAGCTCGAAATTTTGAGTACAAATCGCGCGATATTATAGTTCCACTTTATAAATCATTAGTTAGACCCCATTTGGAGTACGCGGTCCAATTTTGGAATCCGCATATGCGCAAAGATATAGACAAAAGCGAAAGAGTTCAAAGACGAGCAACTAAGATGATTCCGTCGCTTAGGTCAAAGTCGTACGAGGATAGGCTTAAGGAGTTAAAATTGACAACACTCGAGACTAGGAGGTTAAGGGGTGATCTAATCCAGGTTTTCAAAATTATGAATGGGTTCGATAACGTAGATAGAGATAGCTTTTTCGAAATTTCTCAATATAATAGGACTAGAAATAACGGGTGTAAGTTGACAAGTAGAAGGTTCGAGACAGCAGTTGCCAAAAACTTTTTTACGCATAGAATAGTAAATAGCTGGAATAGTTTGCCGGTAGAAGTAATTAGTAGCACGTCTATAAACATGTTTAAAAATCGATTAGACGCATATGTTGATAGATTGAGTATAGTTTAAGGTAGTAAAATTAAGGCTTTGTGGGGATAGATCCCACAGCTCAACACAAGTGTTGTGGGATATAGGGAGGCAGCGTCTTGGGTTAGGGGATACTCTGTCCTTACACACCCCATTTAAAGAGATTCCTCTGCTGAGCGGTGCCCCTCATAGTACTGTGAGGAATTGAAAAACTCATGATCTTCACTTGCCCCACAAACACCTTTAAATGGGAGACCCAAGATGGGTGCACACACATTTCTACATTACTACAGTCTTTACAGCCACACCTATACTTTTCCTCCTAAGTGTATATATTGTAATGTATATGGTTGTAAATTTTGACTTGGTCCACAATCGATATGGACCGTGAATTATTTTTCGTGACAAGGTACTAGTATTGATGGATACCGTAATGAAATTGACTGGATTCTCTGGATCTGATATATTTGCATGTCGGTTATAAATAGATATAGTGTAACATATTTGTGGATAGTAGTCTATTATGACGTGATCCTCTGGATCCAGAGATTCTATCTTTAGTTTTAAATCGATAATCAATTAGTTTTGCTAAATTGGTCGTTGCCAATGTACACAGTGTACAGGAAGTTGTTACATAAATTTCTTATGTTCTTGTGGTTCGGAACCCACGTAAAATTGTAGGTCCCCTCCGCCACCACGGAGGACATACACAATTACGAACACAGTTAGGTAGACCAGCCATGAGTGGATCCTAGGGTCTTTGTTGGTCTGAAACATTATAACATAACATACATATATAACCATATACATTAGGGTGGGCTGAAAAAAAAATGTTGGAATGGCACATTGATATTTTTTTGTGGTTATGGTCAGGATGAAAGGATATGGCAATAAAAATCTGCTCCGCATATTCTAAGTGCCGCATTTTTTACCATAAACAAAATGGCGGCGAAACATGAAGATTGGCGATTTTGAGGCATTTCTAGGCAGTATTTGGAAAATATGTATATATAAAAAAAGTCTTAAAATCGAAAGTTAAGACTTTTTTATATATACATATTTTTCAAATACTGCATAGAAATGCCTCAAAATCGCCAATCTTCATGTTTCGCCGCCATTTTGTTTATGGTAAAAAATGCGGCACTTAGAATATGCGAAGATTTTTATTGCCATATCCTTTCATCCTGACCATAACCACAAAAAATATCAATGTGCCATTCCAACATTTTTTTTTCAGCCCACCCTAATATACAGGGTGGGGCACGGGAACCAAGTGTTTTTGGAATAATCAGGAAAATGATATTATTTTTGTAAAGAAAATATATTGGTAGAACAACATTCGTAAGAACATAGCATTTCATGTCATAATAATCATGTACCGAAAATTATATCTGGCATATGATGTCCTTGGCCGTCGACGCATTGTTGAAGGCGTTTACGAAAATTGGCCTCCACTCTTCCCAGCAGGTCTCTGTTGATTTGGATGATTTGTTGACGGATCGCTTCCTTCAATGCATCTAATGTACGGGGCTTGTCCTCGTAGACACGTGACTTGAGGTACCCCCATAGAAAGAAGTCACATGTGGACAAGTCAGGGGACCGAGGGGGCCATGCAATGTCACCAAATCTCGAAATGAGATGGTTGGGAAACAGGGGGCGAAGAACAGCCATTGACGCTCTGGCGGGTGTGGCGTGGCCCCATCTTGCTGAAACCACAAATGTCGACGAGCAATACGCCTTCTTCGTAACTCAGGGATGAAAAAGGTGTTCACCATCTCAATGTAACGCCCAGATGTTATGGTAACGGTACCCCATTTTGTTCGAAGAAATAGGGACCGATGACGCCAAACTTTCCCACCGCGCACCAAACTGTAACTTAGGGCTATGCAGCGGTTTTTCATGGAGTTGTCGCGGATTTTCAGCAGCCCAATACCGACAGTTTTGATTGTGACGGCCCCATTAAGGTGGAAATGGGCTTCATCACTCATTACCACCATCATGTTTCATTCTGCTCATAAAGTGCAAGCATTCTGTGCAAAATTCAGTCGTTGGGGGCAATCGTTTACATTCAATTCCTGCACCATCGCTAACTTGTATGGGTGAAAATGTAATTCTTCATGCAAAATCCGTCTAACAGTACGATTGCTGATTCCGAGTGCAGCTGAATGTCTCCGAGCAGAGCGGCCTGGGCTTTGCAACATCGCTTGTCTGACCCTTTCAACGTTCTCTGGAGTACGCACAGTGCGTTGCGGCCCCTTCGGTTTTGTTTTCATTATTGAGCCTCCTGTTCGAAGATTGTTAACCCAACGTAAGATTGTGTCACGAGCGGGAACAGAGTCTTCGATGAATGTGAATCTGCGGCGAAACGCACGCTGAACTGCTGTCACTGACTCGCCACTCCTAACAAAATGATCATACGCGAAATGCGGTGTTCTAACGTCCACTGCTCCATGATGGCACCTGAAAGATAAAGGTGAGTGTTAGTTAAAGTTAAATGCTATGAACCCAGGAATGGAATGCTACCTACCGCACGCCCTCCCATTCCTAATGGCCGATTACTAGCTATTCAAAAAACACTTGATTCCCGTGCCCCACCCTGTACATACACACACATTTTTTTTTTTTTTTTTGTATTGGGGCGTTTACCGCCATTTCCCGCTATATGCTAGAGGATATCATGGCGAAGCAGAATATGATAAAGAGAAAACGGAGACGGGGGGAAAGGCACTAGAAGTGGGAGGACGCGGACGACGGGTGAGAAGTCACCTAAAGCTCAGAGAGGAGGCGAGATTGGGAGAGGAAAAGGAAAAGACGGTCAAGCGAGAAGAGAGGGCTCTCAGCGAGCATAAGCGTAACGATCGGGGAGGGGGAAATCAGAGAGGAACGGGAAGGCGCGACGACGTACTGACGACAGGGTGGGGCATTCCACAAGGATGTGAAAGACGGTGAGGGGTGACTGGCAGGAGGCGCAACGAGGAGCCTCCTGCCGGACATAAGATAGCCGTGCGTGAGGCGCGTATGGCCGATGCGAAGCCGCGCAAGGACGACCTCTTTGTGTCGGGAGCGGTGGAAAGAGGACGCCATATGACAGGCGGGGGCGGATGACAGAGTTATTTCCGGTGGCATCGTCCCAGGACTGCTGCCATATGCGGTCGTAGAGGGACCGAAAGACCTGCACATAGTCAGAGAAGGGGAGCGGGCGGGGGAGGGGAGGCATCGAGGCGGCGGACCGGGCTGTGCGGTCAGCCGCCTCATTACCGGAAACACCGACATGGGCAGGAACCCAGCAGAAGGTGACCCGGATCCGTGGAACGGTGTGGCAGGACATGGTACTCCTGGAATAAGGCGTACGAGGGGGTCGGGGAATCATAGCGCTCGAGCGCTTGAAGGGCGCTCAGCGAGTCCGAAAAGATGGTACAGGAAGACCGCGAAAAACCCGATACCAGACGGAGGCTTCCAGAAGGCAAAGAGCTCCGCGGAAAAGATGGAGGCCTGAACCGGCAGGGGATACCCGGGAGGTAGGTGACAGCGACGGAGAGAAGACGGCTGCCGCGACACCTGCAGGGGAGCGCGAGCCGTCGGTGTAGACGGGAACATCGTCCGAGTGTACGGAAGATGGGCCAGAAAAGAAGACCGGAGGACGGTAGGAGGAGACTCCTTACGCAGGCCACGGAGCGCTGGCAGCGGCAGATAGGGGTGGTCAGCCAAGGGGGCGACAGGTCTAAGGAGAACGGCAGAATAGAGGGTGGGGGGATCCCAGGGACGAAAAGATGTCGGCCAGGGAGGCAGCGAAATGCCACGTGTCAGGCCGGGTAGCGCCTGGGAGATCGCGGAGAAGAGTAGGGACCTCGGGAGGCGGCAGATGCGAAGGTAACACTTCGCCATGAGAAGGCCCCGGCGAAGGGGCAGGGGGGGGTGTCCGCAGTCCACCTGAAGACTAGCGACAGGGGACGAGCGGAAGGCACCGACGCCAGGCGAAGGCCACGGTGGAGAAGAGGATCCAGCATACGGAGTGCCGGAGAGGAGCGGAGCTGTAGACCACACAGCCGTAGTCGATGCGGGATTGCACCAGGGAGGTGTACAGGCGCAGCAGAGTACGCCTGTCCGCCCCCCAGGTCATGTGGGACAGGTGACTCAAAAGGGAGAGGTGCGGCGAGATGATTGCCGCAACCGCCTAAGGTGTGGAACCCAACCGAAAAAATTCGTCGAGGGTCATACCCAGGAATCGAACGGATGGGACGAGGGGAAGAGGAGTGCCGGCAAGGGTAAGGGCGAAGGTATGCGACAGACGGAGGCGCCGAGGACGGAAAAGCATACTGGAAGACTTAGAGGGTGAGAAAGCATAGCCAACCGAGGACGCCCAGCGAACCACCGCGTTGATGGCTAGCTGGAGTCGACGTTCAGCCAAAGACGGGAGGCGGCCAGAGCAATAGATAGCCAGGTCATCGGCATAGAGGGAGCTACGAACGGAAGTAGGCAGGACCGTAGCGACGTGTTCATCACTAGTGAGAAACAGGACGCTAAGGACACTACCCTGAGGGACACCCTCCTCCAACGGAAAGCGGTCAGAGAGGGTAGAACGATGCGGACGCGGAAAAGAACGGGCGGACAAGAAGTATAAATAAAGGAGGGGGAGAAAGCCTACGAAACCCAGGGAGCGTAAGCAGTCAAAGACCGCGCTCCGCCAAGTAGTATCGCAGGCCTTCTGGAGGTCGAAAAGACGGCGAGTACAAAGTGACGCCGGGAGAAAGCCTCCTGCACGTCGTGGCTAAGGAGGAGGAGGGGGTCGGTGGTAGACCGGAAGCGCCGGAAACCAGCCTGGGTAGCAGGGTATTGGTCACTCGCCTCCAGAGTAAGGGACAGCCGCGAGGCGACCATCGCCTCCATCACCTTGCAGGCGCAGCATGTCAGGAAATGGGGCGATAGTTCGACGGGAGGGGTCTTTATCGGGCTTCGGGATGGGGACGACGATGGACTCACGCCACCGAGTCCGGGAATGAACCCTCCAACCAAATCCGGTTATAGAGGTCCAGTACAAAGCTGAGAGCAGAGGGGTGGAGGTGCCGTA
>JAJOZX010012053.1:0-106679 GCA_023014485.1 Bathynomus jamesi | reverse complement strand
TTTTTTTCTCTAAAGTGTACAATTGTAACATTCATTTTTTTTTTTTTCATTTCAGATTGAAGGGTAACATGGCTGAGCGTTTAACACTGCAGGAGCGTGCCCAGTTGGCGGCACGGTACGAAGTTTGGCAATCTGTCGTTCGAGTTCAAAGATGGTGGCGGGCCATTCACGGACCACGTGCCCAAGTGGACCCGAAAACAATCAAGAACTGCCACTCGAAGCTCATGACCACGGGGTCTGTGGCAGATGTTCGAAGATGTGGTCGCCCTTCGACTCCATCCAGGGCCCAGGAGACGGTGCAGGCAGTTCAGGAATGTTCGCACGGAGTCCACGAAAGTCAACTCGCCAGGCAGCTCGGGAAAGTGGACTCTCCCGCTACTCAGTGCGAACTGTGCTGAAGAAGGAGCTGAATGGCGTGCGTGGAAGCCGCATTACTACCATCTCTCTCGGACGAGGACTGCGACATTCGCATGGAGTTCGGGGAAATCATGCTGGCTTGGCATGAAGACTGGCCCCATCTCTTCCGCAACATCCTCTGGAGCGACGAGGCGGTGTTCCACGTCGGAGGCTTTGTCAACCGCCCAATTGCCACTACTGGGCAGGAGAGGATCCCATGGTTACCGCTGAAAAACGGCAGAATCGGTTCAGTGTACGGTGTGGTGTGGTATGACCTCAGATCAGGTTGTGGCCCCGTTCCTTCTGCGCAACACCATGAATGCTGAGCGGTACCTTGCTATGTTGCGAAACGAGTCTGGCCGGTTGTCAGCACATGGGAGAACATCGACGATCTGATATTTATGCAAGATGACGCCCCTCCGCACTTCGCTCTTGTTGTCCGTGAGTGGCTGGATGCCCACTTCCCTGGGCGTTGGATGGTCGTCGTGGTCCACATCAATGGCCAGCCAGGAGCCCCGACTTGACACCGTGCGACTTCTTTCTTTGGGGGTGGGTAAGGAAGAAGTCTACCGCACCAAACCGAGGACATTGGAAGAACTGGAGGACCGAATTCGGGAAGTCATGTCCTCCATCCCGCCGGAGTTCCTGCTAAAGTCAGTGGACGCCATTCCTGGGCGGCTCCAGAAGCTGGTGGAAAGAGTTGGAGCCCACATTGAATTTTAGAGAAAACCTACCATGTATGCCTACCTTTTCATATTATTTCTTCTGAAATAAATGGATAATATACGTATTTTTTTACCAATCCAAAATAGTGGCTACTTTTCCGCCCACCCTGTATATATATATATATATATATATATATATATATATATATATATATATATATATATATATATAAAGGGTTCATAACCTATAGATTTAATGTTGTGTTGTTTGGAGCCAATTGCTCACCTAGCCTGTTAGCATTGACAATTAGACATCATTTGAACCAGTTTAATAACTCTTTAACATTGAACTTCCTCAAGGAACATTTTTACGTAGACAATCTAATAGGCTCCAACAACAAAATCTGAATTATCTGAAGTCTATGGACACTCTCAAAACATTATGCAACAAGGTAACTTTGAACTTAGAGAGTGGATTTCAAATGATGAGGATTTAAACAAAAAGATTTTAAAGGATAATAATGGTCTTACCGAGCCATCAGACAGAGTTAAAACTTTAGGTATGAACTGGTATTTGGATGCAACTTCTAACAGTCATGATTCAATCTGTACTAAAGGTTTTAAACTTGATGAGGAAGCAAACACTAAAAGACAAATATTATCAGAGGCTTCAAAATTTTTTGACCCCATAGGTCTATTCCTGCCTTCAACAATAAAATCAAAGATTCTCCTCCAAGAAGTTTGGAGGACAAATGTTGGGTGTGATCCAATAACAACTGAAGATCAAAAATCTTGGAAGAAGTTAGCTGCTGATTTAACAAAAGTGCAGAACATTAAAATTCAAAGGTGCTGTGGGTTTAGGGATAAGCCCCAGAGACTTTATGTGTTTGCTGATGCAAGCACACAGGCTTATGGGTGCTGTGCATATCTTGTAAATCCTACAGAAAGTCATCTAATTTATGCAAAAGGGAAAGTTGCACCTCTCAAACCTACCCGAACCATACCTCAATTGGAACTATTGGCTGCTGCATTAGCCATTAAAACGATTTCATTGCTTAAGGATGCTTACCATGATGTGAACATAACTGATATCCACATCTGGCTTGACAGTCAGATTTGTCTTGCCTGGATACGGAATGATAGCATTAATAGTAAGAATATCTTTGTAAGAAATAGGCTAAAAGAAATAGCTGAAGCTAATGAAAGCCTACAAGTAAACTTTCACTGTTTCCAACTAAACAAAATCCAGCAGACTTTCTGACCAGAGGTTTATCCTACAAGTTGTTGAAGTCAAACAAAACTTGGTTCATGGGACCTAAGTGGCTCTGTGATACAGACCAATGGCCTGTGGAACAAGTTAACTTGACACTAAATTTAATCTTTTCAAATGAAAAGGTTGAACCAATCACTAATTATGAACATTATTCTGATTTCAGCAAACTTGTCAGGGTCACAGCCTACTGTTTGAGGTTTGCTCACAACTGTTTACAATAAACAAACAGCTAAATAAAAGCAATCATAATTATACAGAAGCTGCAACCAAGTACTGGATAGGGCATGCACAACAAAAGGAGTACAATAAAGAGTTAGAATTCTTGACTAATGGGAAACAAACAAAAGAACCTGTACCATCAGTAGTTGTGGATCTAAATTTGTTCAGAGATGAGGAAGGCCTTCTAAGGTGTAAAGGGAGATTAGACAAATCAAAACTGTCATACAAAAGCAAACATCCAATCCTTTTACCTAGATTTAGCTATTTGACAACATTAATCATCAGACAAACACACAATGATGTACATCATATGGGGGTACCACAGACACTAACTACATTAAGAAAAACTTATTGGATACCCAAGGGAAGGATCACTGTTAAAACAGTCCTGAGTGAGTGTGTCACATGTAGGCGTATTCATGCTAGGCCCTATAGGAAACCAACTCCTCCTGCTTTGCCAGAGGAGAGAGTTACTCTCAACAGACCCTTTGAGACTGTAGGCATTGACTATACAGGAGCATTGACTGTAGGGGTGGTTGACACTGAACAAAAAATGTACATTGTATTGTTTACATGTGCTGCCTCACGAGCTGTTTATCTGGATGTTGTGGAGGACCTTACAGCAGAATCTTTTGTTGCTGTCTTTAAGAGATTCTGTGCACGACATTCAGTACCCAAGACAGTTTGGACTGACAATGCTACATATTTCAAGGCTGGTGAACAAGTCATCCACGACTTGTTAAGCATGAACTCTCACAATTATATATACAAAATTCAAACATAAAGTGGAAATATTCCGGTTGCCTCTCCTTGGTATGGTTCTATCTGGGAGAGGAATATACAAACAGTAAAGAATTGCTTGAAGAAAGCAATTGGTAAAAAACAGATACACTTGTTTGAGTTGCTCACTCTCCTGGCTGAGATTGAGAACATCATTAACAATAGACCACTCACTTATGTGAGTGACAACATTAATGACCCGGAACCATTAACTCCAAATCATTTGATTCGGGGAGAACAAGTTAGTCTCCTGCCGGACTACAATATAGACTCTTCAGAAGACCCAAACTGGACTCAACGACATGATGAGCTCCAGACTAAGTTACAACATTTAACTAGAGTTAAAGCTCATTTCATTAAACAGTGGAAAACTGAGTACTTGATGGGTCTAAGGGAGAGACATAAACAAATGACTAAGAAGGATTGGTCTGACACAATTAAGGTAGGGGACCTTGTTCTCATACATGACAGTACTCCAAGACAATACTGGCCTCCGGCTAGAGTTTTAGAACTCAGACCAGGGGCAGACGGAGTAACAAGAGTGGTCAAATTAAGGACTTCAACGGGTGACACAACAAGAGACATTTCTCTTTTGTACCCCTTCGAGTCTGGACCCAAAACAATGGACTTTGGAGAACCTTCTCCACCGACAGTAACAACTGGAGACACTGAACTTCCAGTAACTATTCCTTTGACAGTAGGAGTGGTAACGCATCCTACTACAACAGACACAAGACCTCAGCGACAAACAGCATTAAAGGCGCGACTAGTTTTACAACAAAAAATAGATGCTGGGGAATTGTAATTTTACCTTCTAACTTTCACTTTTCCTTTTCTTATGGTAAAGACCATAGACAGTTTCATCCTATGGATGTATATTTTCTCTTCTAATTAAATGCTACATCTTCATGAGAAGGTGAGGATAGGCACTGTTAATCAGATTAACAGGCATTTACAGTCAAATAGTTAGCTAGTCTACACTCAGACATAAAAATTGGTGACAATGACACCAAAATTTTTATCTCCCGGGGCCCCCAGTATATGGAAAACTGATGTGTGGGTAGTTGGGAGGTAACGAAAATGGTTCACTGAGTAGGTAGGTAGTTAATCTAACAATTATTAAATTCCTTTTATGTCAATAACTGGGTGGATGAAACCAATTGGTTGCTCACCAGAGTTAGTCTCCACACTAGTATTTATATACTGTGTGACAAAGCGTGCTCGGTAATAGATATACATTACCGATCAACCAACCAAAAAAGACCAAGGAGACGCTGGTGGAAAAAGCCCCGCGAAAAGGAGAACAAGGGGAAAAAAAAACGAGGAACGGGGCGACAAGACGGAACGGGAGAAGGGAGAAGAACAGCCAACGAAAAAAGATCCCCACCAGCAAGTACGCTCTCAACAATTAAACAAAAGGGGAAAAGGGACTCTCTAATAACTAGCAGTAAGTGACTAATTGTGTTTTTAACCCAGTTAGAAGTAAACGCATTAAATTAAGCTGGGTCAGACAAATTAGGCCTACATTGTGGCCTAAGACCTAGCATCAACTCATAGCTTAACAAAGGTGAAGGTAGATTGCCTAACCTAATTTGGTGAGGAATCCTACTGTGGACCTCAATTTATCTTCCCGCTCTGGACCATTTCCGGAATCTCTAGGCTGACCCCTACAAGCTAGACTTAATCTACTCTATAGTTAGACGGAGATATAAGGGGTGGGTTAATTGTGGACCAATTCATACAGAGCATTTTTCACAATATGGAATAAATAATACTGGCGCTATCTGCAACTCAGCCAACTGGCTGATTAGGGGCACTATAGAGGGCGGGCGGCTTTGGCTGAAGGGCTCATATGAGCTTGGCTTCCAGCCAAGCGAACACCCACTCTGGGTCCAACCTCTGGTCTCTCCACCTTCCTCTCCTTCTATCCCTGTGAGCCCCTTTGGGGGGGTGAGGCGTCCCCTTCTCCCCCAAAAGGGCCTCTTAGGTTAGGTATGCCCCTTTGGGGGGGTTCAGCTTGGGGATAACTCCAAGTTGCATACCCTTTGCAAACTCATTTTGGGGTTGGTGCTCCCCTTTGGGGGGATCAGCTTGGGGATAACTCCATGTTGCATACCACTTGCAGCCCCATTTTGGGATTGGCAACAAAGGGGGATGCCTTGCAACAAAGGGGGTGGGGGTTGGCTCGAAGTGGGGTGGGGTGACACTCTTGCAACAAAGGGGATGGGGGGGGTTGCCACTCTTGCAACAAAGGGATGGGGGGTTGCCACTCTTGCAACAAAGGGGGGGGGTGGCACTCTTGCAACATTGCGACATTACATAATTTTCTGCACTCTACCATTTTGACACCATACTACTAACATTTAGCAACCTGATTGCAGCTCATAGTGAACACGGTGTAAGCGCGGGCAGCAATTTGGGATACTGAAGAATTAACCTGGTATTCATCGAAAAAGAGGACTGAACTACACATAAAAAAACTGCGGGTTACCTTAGCTTTGACATGAGCCCAATTCAACATGTATCGGGTTCCTTGATCGCCGAGTAAAAACGAAATCTTTGACGGTAATTGTATACAATATCCCCCTCACCTCAGTTTCTAATAAAAAAATTATTGCAATGCGTAGAAAATAATAAATAAAACCTTTCCTTTAAGTAAAAAATTTTTCGGTCGATCATATTATGGAGATATTAACTTTGTATAATTTAGGTCCTCGGGGTACGGGGGCGGAACGCCCATAAAGATCACGCATCACAAATTGATCGGTCCTAATGTTTTGCAGACAGTTCAGTATGTGACACCGTTAGATCAATTGAATACCCGGTTAGGTCAACTGTACGCCCTTGATGATTGGTTAGGTTAATTATGATATTTTCGTTAGTTTAAAGGAAAATAACGAGTGCAAATTTTTCTGGTTAATTTTGAGGTGTTTTGTACGAAACTGCCATCCGTTCCTGTGCAAATGCAGTAGTTTTCGAGATGACGATTAGGACCGATCAATTTGTGATGCGTGATCTTTAAGGGGCTCTGCCCCCGTACCCCCGAGACCTAAATTATACAAATGATAATGTAATTGGTTACAATATCTCCGTTATTATTAAGTTCCCGAACATAAAATACCGTCATTGTAAAGCATTTGAACTGCTTTACAGTATATCTGACTAAAAATATTAAGTTTGAATGGGCGTTAAAACGAATATTAACCAGCGTTCCACCGAATGGGGCGTAGCTTTCCGATGCGTGGTAATAATTATACAAAGTTAATATCTCTATAAATATGATCGACTGAAATTTTTTTTACTTAAAGGAAAGGTTTTATTTATTATTTTCTACGCATTGCAATAATTTTTATTAGAAACTGAGGGCAGGGGGTATTGTATACAATTACCCTGACTCTGAGGTGACGTGTGTGTGTATATACAGGGTGGGCCGAAAGTCTGGATCCATAGGAAAATATTTATTTTAATACATAAATTACAACAAATGGTAAATAATTAAATGAATATAAACTTTAACTCGTAAATGCGTATCCGTGATACTGTACAGTAGTTCGTACTCCAGTATAAATACTCAAATACTTTTTATTTCAGCCCAGAAATGGCTTCGAATCTAACAACAGAAGACCGGGTAGAACTTGTGCTCATGTACGCAAGACAGGGCGCTACACACAGAGAAGTTGCTACCGAATTCAATAGAAATCATCCTGATAAGCATCCAGTAACACATGCGACTGTTGGCAAGTTGTTTTAAACGTTTCAAAGAAACAGGATGTGTATATGATCGACGGCGTTCTGGTCGTCCAAAAACTGCAACTGATGAAAATACCTCTGCAATGGTATGTGAAACTTTAACGAATAGTCCAGTAACGTCAACAAGAAGATTATCAAATGAAACACGCATCTCGAGAACGTCAATTCGAAAGATTATTAAAATCATAAATTCCATCCCTAAGTGTCTCGATGTCAGAGGCCGCCAATTTGAGCATTTGTTATAATTTGTTGTTTATACTGGAGTACGAACCACTGTACAGTATCACGGATACGCATTTACGAGTTAAAGTTGATATTCATTTTAAGTATTTACCATTTGTTGTAATTTATGTATTAAAATAAATATTTTCCTATGGATCCAGACTTTCGGCCCACCCTGTATATATGTATATAGTCTAAAAGTCACTAAAGGAAAAAGTCACTAAAAGAAAGCTGAATGGCAACACAAAAGGATAACAGGGAACGCGGTCTGTTCGTTTTTGGGCTGGACGAGCAGCATGGTTATTCATATCTGAGTAAATCGTTGGTGCTAAGTTTAATTTGGTGATGTGCTAAAATGTTATAATGTAAGCAGGAAGTTGGCAAACAGTATAGAAGTGTAGGGGTAATGTTTATAGCTTCTAAATTAGTAAAGTTAGAGTGCTAGATAGGCGCTTTGGGGACGCTGGAAATCTATGCTAGGCCCTAAAGAAGATCTAAATCAAAGCAACGGTAAGTGCCTTTGTTGTTGTTTAGAAACCTAATAACTTGGCGTGGTCACTAACCCCAAGCTATTACATTTGGCGACGAGGATGGGATTTAGTTTGGCTTATTAGGTTCAATTTGGTTTTTGGAAAATTAGATGTAGCCTAGCCTAGGTGAGTCGTTCGATTTGGTTGGTTTGTGTGTGGGTAAGCTACCGTACTATAGCTTAGGTCCCACCGCCCTAACTCTAATACTATTTCCTACTCAGCCCTAACCCTAATACTAATTCCTACTCAGCCCTAACCCTAATACTAATTCCTACTCAGCCCTAACTCTATACTAATTCCTACCCAGCACTAACTCTAATACTAATTCCTACCCAGCCCTAACTCTAATACTAATTTCTACTCAGCCCTAACTGGGGAGTAACTAGGTCAAATTTGAACCCTATCTAACCTACTTCACGTTATTTGGCCTAAATCGGTTTTGTTCTAGCATATCGGTGATTGGCCATATAAGCTGTTTTTCGAGGCAAATTCCATCCTGATGCTAAGAAAGTACCTACCTTCTTAACTATAATAGGCCCTGAAACGTTTGGCTTAGTTATGGACCTAGTTGCTTTTAAAGCACCGGAAACGTGCACCTATAGTGAATTGGTACAGGCCCTACCCAATCACTACAAACCCCGAGTAGTTCTCGCCTATGAACGTTTCAAATTTTATTCGAGGCATCAGACTGTGAATGAAAGCATTGCAGAGTTTGTTGCAGGTATAAAAAGCCCATAACCGTTTTTGTAAATTTGGGGACAAATTAGACGAAATGCTAAGAGATAGGTTTTTAATGGGTCTCAAAGAGGAGTCTACCCAGAGAGCCCTATAGCTTTACAGGACCTAACTTTTAGTCAGGCTGTAGAAATAGCTGCGGCTAGGGAAGCAGCTGCTAAAGATGTTAGAGCTTTTGGCAGTCACAGTAGTAAAGCCCAACACGTAAATAGCTTTAAATCTTCTAGGCCTGCCAGACCTAATGAGCCTACTAGACAAACAAATAAAGGTATACGGCAAATACGACTAAACTACTAATTCGAATGCTAAACAGGAGGAAAGCCTTCCAAGCCATGTACTGGGTGTGGAAAACACCATTGGAAGAAGGACTGTCCTTTTAAAGAAGCAGTTGCCGAAACTGTAGTAAAATAGGCCACATAGCTAAAGTTTGTTTTTCAAAGAAAACAAGGGGTGAAAATTCTAATTATAACATTTCTAGTGTAAATCCTGAAAGGGAAATACTTCGAACATTGGAGTGGAGTACCTATTTATGAGCATCAAAGTGGTGATAATACAGGTCCATATATTGTAGAGGTAGGCCTAAATGGAATTACAGTTCCTCTAGAACTAGATACAGGTGCTGCCCGAACTGTAATGTCCAAAACAGTTTTTGACAAAATTTTCAAAAACGCACCTAAACTACATGCATCTAAAACAATACTAAAAAAATATGGGGACATACAAATACCTATTTGTGGAGAAGCATCCATCACAGTTACACTCAACAAGAAAACTTTGTCTCATCGCTTAACTCTTTTAGTGGTGGATGAGCAAGGGTCTACTCTACTAGGCCGTGATTGGATTGATGCTTTGAAAATGCCTATTGACAAAATTTTGCCAAAGGGTCAGGCAGATGTGCATACACTCGCATATCCTTCTGACATAGACTCATTGTTAAGGGAGTTTTCGTATGTTTTTGGGCCTGAAATAGGCAAACTAAAAGGCCATTAGTCTGTGTAGAGGTAACTCCGAAATTTTGTAAGGTTCGTTCAATTGCACATGCACTGCGGGGAAGGTAGATTTAGAAATTGAGAGGCTGCTCAAAGATAAAATTATCGAACCAGTCACACACGCTAAGTGGGCTGCCCCGGTAGTTCCTGTACTAAAACCTGATAAGTCCGTGCGGTTATGTGGGGATTACCGTTTAACAACAAATAGAGCAGTCCTTCTAGATTGCTACCCTATACCCAAGCTTGATGAATTATTTAGTTCTCTTGCTGGAGGTAAATATTTCACCAAACTAGATGTCCCAAGCCTATACTCAACTAAGTTTAGATGAACATTCTAAAGAGCTAACTATCATAAAGGCACACCGAGGCCTATATAGGTACAATAGGCTATGCTATGGAATAACATCGACTCGGGTATTTTTCAGAGGACAATGGACCAAGTTGTAGATCACATTCCGGGTGTACTTTGTTTCCTAGATGATGTCCTCATTTCAGGTTCATCTAAAAAAGAACACCTAACTAGATTAACAACAGTTCTAAAAAGACTCCGGGATGCCGGACTTAACACCATCAACTTGTATAATCCAACGAGGGCATGTTGACCTAGTAGGAAAAGAATGGAGATAAACAAATAAAAGACACCCCTCCAGTTTTTTAACTTAAAAAAGACGAAAACTAACGAGGGCATTTCTGCCAGAAAGTCTTTGAAAAGAAGTTCGTAAAGAAAGTGGTAAAATTAGAAGAAGTGATATGTGTGAAAGATACATAACCCGAGTAGCCAAAAGAGAAGACTTTGGGCGGTAGGGACCGGGAGGGCGCGCAACTCTCCTGAACCCACCCCGGAGTGGTGAAAACTGAATCGAGAATGACAAGGACTGCTATCAGCGAGTACCTCTTCCCCCCCCCCAAACCCTAAAACCAGCAGGGTGCATGCATTTTAACCCACCCCCCAACACAAGTTCGTGCCAGGAACAAGGGCATAAACACTAGGGACAGTTTTCCAGTGTGGCAGTTGTCCGGGTGGCAGTTTTCCAGGGTGGCAGTTGTCCGGGTGGCAGTTGTCCTAGAATCCTCCCTAATATAAATTAAAATATATGGTGGTATTTAGCAACCAAATGGCTGAATAATATAAAGAATAATTAAATAAATATTGCTATCTGGCAACTCAGCAGCCAACTGGCTGTGGCGCCTGCTGCCTGATTAATATATGAATTAAATTAATAAATAACGAAGCTGGCAACTCAGCCTTCTAGGCCAACATTAATATATGGAATAAATAAATACATGGCGCTCTCTGGCAACTCAGCCAACTGGCTGATTAGGGCACTATAAGAAGGCGGCGGGCGGACGACGGAGTCATATGAGCTTGGCTTCCGGCCAGGCGAACACCCATTCTCTGGGTTCCCACCTCTCTGTACTTAATTAATGTTATTAATGTACTTAATGTACTTGGTACATGTCGGCACCTCGACATTATGTCGCCATCCAAAAGTGTATACCTTAAAAAAATTAGTATTTTTTTTTATTGATCTTTTTGCTTAAATTATGCTTAACGTCAGAATTCTTTAGCTCTACAGTTGAAAATGGGGGTCTACCCTTCAACTGCACTCCCCCCAAAATCTAGACTGACTTATTTCATGTATTGTAAATTAAATCATTCCTGCCTGGGCCCTTACTCGCAGAGGACGACCTTCCTCCCTTTAAAATTCCTGCCGTAGCCTTTACCCGAGGAGGTCGAGACCCCCTCGCCTTAAATTCCTGTCTGAGCCATTGTCACCAGAGGTTGCACCTCTCCCCTGTTAAATTCCTGCCGGGTCTGTTGTCACAAGAGGTTGCACCTCTCTTATTTTAAATTCCTGCCTTACCCCTTACTCGAGGAGGACAAGCTTCCTCGCTTTCAATTCTTGCCTGAACTATTGTGAAAAGAGGTCGAACCTCTCCCTCTGTTCGTAAGAGCTGTAAATTAATTTCTCTCCTTCAGTGTCTCGTTCTGTATATACGTACTTTGTGAAATAAAAATTATATAAGTGAACTAAAACTCCTATTTAGAAGTGGTGTTTCCATTCACCCCTTCGGAAAAAAAAACTTGGTAGAACTGTTTGTTGTAACTCGGATGCTCTAGGCTAAGGCCGAGCTAAACCAACAAGGACCACCTTCGTTGGGTTGTCCAAAGTGAATTCATCTTAAAAGTCGCCAGCGGGCGGTTGCTCGCGAACCCGCGCGACACTAATAGTGTACGTTGAGCTGGTCGTCTGGAGTTGATGCCATCCATGATGTGCTGCGTGAGGTTAGTGAGTAATGTCGTGGTTGAGTGGTGAGGTCTGAATCCATGCTGAGTAGGCGATAGTGGTATGTGTGGGTTGGTGATTTGTAAGATTAGTCTTTCTGTTACTTTCGAAGGTGTGCATAGTAAAGTAATGGGTCTATAGGAAGCTTGTTCTGCTGGATTTTTGTTTGGTTTGAGTAGTGTAATAATTTTACCTTGTTTCCATATGTCAGAAATAATAGTGTTGGTATGAATATGTGCTGATATTTGTGAGAGCTAGTATTCCCTGTGGGCCCAAGTGTTTAAGATGTATGTTAGATATGTTATCTGGTCCAGTGGCCTTCGAATTCTTAATGTTTTTGATAACCTTGGTGGTCTTGTCTGTATTGAAGGGTGTAATGGTCGGGTCGAGTCTGAAGGTTTTCTTGTGTCTGGCTGTTTGTCTGTCTGCGTGTTTCTGGTTGTTTTCTCTGTTTAAGTGACTTATCTTTGCGCAGTGATTAACTAGAATGTTAGCTTGCTGTGTATATATTGGGATATTATTCTGGCTGGCTGCGACAGATAGTTGCGTGTGAGGTGTGAATGCCGCTGTTAGAGTGGGTAATGCTGTTTATAGTCTTGTATAGCATGAATGTATCTGTGGAGTGGCTTAGTGTTGTTATGAATTCCCTAAATGTTTCTCTTTGTTTTTCTTTGAGTTTGTTGTTTATTTCTGTGTTGAGCTGTTGTATCTGCTGTTTTATGGTTTGTGTGTGTGGTGTTTGTGTGTTATGTTTGAGCTTGTTACGTTGCCTTATGGGGTAGGCTATTTCTCTAGTGTAATTTGGGTTGTATTCCTTAATGTTGGCCTTGGGTATGTATTTGTTGGCATTATTGATGATCTGATTAAATGTGTTGAGTGTTGTATTGATGTTTATGATGGGTGTGCTGTTTAATGTGGTGAATTGTTCCTCACTCTGTATTTTGAACTGTTCCCAATCAGCTTTCTTGTAATTTCTGTAAGTGTGCCTAAGGCTGTTGGGGAGGAGTGTAGAACGTGTTGTAATGATGATGGGCAGGTGGTCTGATGACAGTTGTTTTTCTGTTCTCCAGTGTGTATGTGTTGCTTGTGAGGGGGAACAGAACGTTATATCTGGGGAGGAGTTTGAGTATCCCGCTTGATGTGGTGTGTGTATGTTCTTCTGTATTGCTAAAATGAAGAGGCTGTTTAGTTGTGTGGCTATGTTGGCGCCTCTGGTGTTGGTTTGGTTGTGCAGGTACCAACTAGTGTCTTTAGCGTTGAAGTCTCCTCCTAAGATGATATTAGTGAGAGAGGCCAGATTGTGTAACTGTGGATTGTAATTGGCTGGCACCTGAGGTGAACTATCTGGTGGGATGTAAATGTTGATTAGTGTGGTGTGTTCAGGTTGTGTTCACGTTCAAGTATTGCATATCGTCTTTCAGTCTTAGTTACTGTTCTAGAAGCAAAACAGATGGGCCTATCTACACCATCAATGTGGTGAGATAATACTGCCCCAATTCCATAAGAACTGCTATCCGCTGAAACTACGAGAGGAAATTTAGGATCATAATGCACTTGGAGAGTGGACTTTAGTAGTACGTCCTTGGAAGCCTCAAATGCTTCCTTTTGGGTTGTCTCCCATCTCCACTGTTCCCCAGATCATAACTTATTTAGGGGTTCAAGGAAAGTCGATGCATTAGGAAAACATTTCCTGTAAAAGTTTAGGAGGCCTAAATAAGCTTGTAACTGTGTGATGTTTTGTGGAGGTGGTGCATTTTTTATTGCTTCTAGTTTATCCACCGTTGGATGAATTCCTGAGGCATCTATGCAGAACCCCAAATATGAAACCTCATTAGTGACCCAAGAACACTTTTCTTTCTTTATCTTAAGTCCGGCATCCCGGAGTCTTTTTAGAACTGTTGTTAATCTAGTTAGGTGTTCTTTTTTAGATGAACCTGAAATGAGGACATCATCTAGGAAACAAAGTACACCCGGAATGTGATCTACAACTTGGTTCATTGTCCTCTGAAAAATACCCGAGTCGATGTTATTCCATAGCATAGCCTATTGTACCTATATAGGCCTCGGTGTGTCTTTATGATAGTTAGCTCTTTAGAATGTTCATCTAAACTTAGTTGAGTATAGGCTTGGGACATATCTAGTTTGGTGAAATATTTACCTCCAGCAAGAGAACTAAATAATTCAACAAGCTTGGGTATAGGGTAGCAATCTAGAAAGACTGCTCTATTTGTTGTTAAACGGTAATCCCCACATAACCGCACGGACTTATCAGGTTTTAGTACAGGAACTACCGGGGCAGCCCACTTAGCGTGTGTGACTGGTTCGATAATTTTATCTTTGAGCAGCCTCTCAATTTCTAAATCTACCTTCTCCCGCAGTGCATGTGCAATTGAACGAACCTTACAAAATTTCGGAGTTACCTCTACACAGACTAATGGCCTTTTAGTTTGCCTATTTCAGGCCCAAAAACATACGAAAACTCCCTTAACAATGAGTATGTCAGAAGGATATGCGAGTGTATGCACATCTGCCTGACCCTTTGGCAAAATTTTGTCAATAGGCATTTTCAAAGCATCAATCCAATCACGGCCTAGTAGAGTAGACCCTTGCTCATCCACCACTAAAAGAGTTAAGCGATGAGACAAAGTTTTCTTGTTGAGTGTAACTGTGATGGATGCTTCTCCACAAATAGGTATTTGTATGTCCCCATATTTTTTTAGTATTGTTTTAGATGCATGTAGTTTAGGTGCGTTTTTGAAAATTTTGTCAAAAACTGTTTTGGACATTACAGTTCGGGCAGCACCTGTATCTAGTTCTAGAGGAACTGTAATTCCATTTAGGCCTACCTCTACAATATATGGACCTGTATTATCACCACTTTGATGCTCATAAAATAGGTACTCCACTCCAATGTTCGAAGTATTTCCCTTTTCAGGATTTACACTAGAAATGTTATAATTAGAATTTTCACCCCTTGTTTTCTTTGAAAAACAAACTTTAGCTATGTGGCCTATTTTACTACAGTTTCGGCAAACTGCTTCTTTAAAAGGACAGTCCTTCTTCCAATGATGTTTTCCACACCCAGTACATGGCTTGGAAGGCTTTTCCTCCTGTTTAGCATTCGAATTAGTAGGTTTAGTCGTATTTGCCGTATACCTTTTATTTGTTTGTCTAGTAGGCTCATTAGGTCTGGCAGGCCTAGAAGATTTAAAGCTATTTACGTGTTGGGCTTTACTACTGTGACTGCCAAAAGCTTTAACATCTTTAGCAGCTGCTTCCCTAGCCGCAGCTATTTCTACAGCCTGACTAAAAGTTAGGTCCTGTAAAGCTAATAGGGCTCTCTGGGTAGACTCCTCTTTGAGACCCATTAAAAACCTATCTCTTAGCATTTCGTCTAATTTGTCCCCAAATTTACAAGAACGGCTATGGGCTTTTATACCTGCAACAAACTCTGCAATGCTTTCATTCACAGTCTGATGCCTCGAATAAATTTGAAACGTTCATAGACGAGAACTACTCGGGGTTTGTAGTGATTGGATAGGGCCTGTACCATTTCACTATAGGTGCACGTTTCCGGTGCTTTAAAAGCAACTAGGTCCATAACTAAGCCAAACGTTTCAGGGCCTATTATAGTTAAGAAGGTAGGTACTTTCTTAGCATCAGGAATGGAATTTGCCTCGAAAAACAGCTTATATGGCCAATCACCGATATGCTAGAACAAAAACCGATTTAGGCCAAAAACGTGAAGTAGGTTAGATAGGGTTCAAATTTGATCTAGTTACTCCCCAGTTAGGGCTGAGTAGAAATTAGTATTAGAGTTAGGGCTGGGTAGGAATTAGTATTAGAGTTAGTGCTGGGTAGGAATTAGTATTAGAGTTAGGGCTGAGTAGGAATTAGTAAAGGGTTAGGGCTGAGTAGGAATTAGTATTAGGGTTAGGGCTGAGTAGGAATTAGTATTAGAGTTAGGGCGGTGGGACCTAAGCTATAGTACGGTAGCTTACCCACACAAACCAACCAAATCGAATGACTCACCTAGGCTAGGCTACATCTAATTTTCCAAACAACCAAATTGAACCTAATAAGCCAAACTAAATCCCATCCTCGTCGCCAAATGTAATAGCTTGGGGTTAGTGACCACGCCAAGTTACTAGGTTTCTAAACAACAACAAAGGCACTTACCGGTGCTTTGATTTAGATCTTCTTTAGGGCCTAGCATAGATTTCCAGCGTCCCCAAAGCGCCTATCTAGCACTCTAACTTTACTAATTTAGAAGCTATAAACATTACCCCTACACTTCTATACTGTTTGCCAACTTCCTGCTTACATTATAACATTTTAGCAACATCACCAAATTAAACTTAGCACCAACGATTTACTCAGATATGAATAACCATGCTGCTCGTCCAGCCCAAAAACGAACAGACCGCGTTCCCTGTTTATCCTTTTGTGTTGCCATTCAGCTTTCTTTTAGTGACTTTTTCCTTTAGTGACTTTTAGACTATATACATATATACAGGGTGGGCCGAAAGTCTGGATCCATAGGAAAATATTTATTTTAATACATAAATTACAACAAATGGTAAATACTTAAAATGAATATCAACTTTAACTCGTAAATGCGTATCCGTGATAATGTACAGTGGTTCGTACTCCAGTATAAACAACAAATTATAACAAATGCTCAAATTGGCGGCCTCTGACATCGAGACACTTAGGGATGGAATTTATGATTTTTAATAATTCTTCGAATTGACGTTCTCGAGATGCGTGTTTCATTTGATAATCTTCTTGTTGACGTTACTGGACTATTCGTTAAAGTTTCACATACCATTGCAGAGGTATTTTCATCAGTTGCAGTTTTTGGACGACCAGAACGCCGTCGATCATGTACACATCCTGTTTCTTTGAAACGTTTAAACAACTTGCCAACAGTCGCATGGTTACTGGATGCTTATCAGGATGATTTCTATTGAATTCGGTAGCAACTTCTCTGTGTGTAGCGCCCTGTCTTGCGTACATGAGCACAAGTTCTACCCGGTCTTCTGTTGTTAGATTCGAAGCCATTTCTGGGCTGAAATAAAAAAAGTATTTGAGTATTATACTGGAGTACGAACTACTGTACAGTATCACGGATACGCATTTACGAGTTAAAGTTGATATTCATTTTAAGTATTTACCATTTGTTGTAATTTATGTATTAAAATAAATATTTTCCTATGGATCCAGACTTTCGGCCCACCCTGTATATACACACACACACGTCACCTCAAAGTCAGAGGTAATTGTATACAATATCCCCCTCGCCTAAGTTTCTAATAAAAATTATTGCAATGCGTAGAAAATAATAATAAAACCTTTCCTTTAAGTAAAAAAATTTTCACTCGATCATATTTATAGAGATATTAACTTTGTATAATTATTTACCACGCATCGGTAAGGCTACGCCATTCGGTGGAAACGCTGGTTAATATTCGTTTTAACGCCCTTTCAAACTTAATATTTTTAGTCAGATATACCTGTAAAGCAGTTCAAATGCTTTACAATGACGGTATTTTTATGTTCGGGAACTTAATAATAACGGAGATATTGTAACCATTATTACATTATCATTTGTATAATTTAGGTCTCGGGGGTACGGGGGCAGAGCCCCCTTAAAGATCACGCATCACAAATTGATCGGTCCTAATCGTCATCTCGGAAACTACTGCATTTGCACAGGAAACGGATGGCAGTTTCGTACAAAGCACCTCAAAATTAACCAGAAAAATTTGCACTCGTTATTTTCCTTTAAACTAACGAAAATATCATAACTTAACCTAACCAATCATCAAGGGCGTACAGTTGACCTAACCGGGTATTCAATTGATCTAACCGGTGTCACATACTGAACTGTCTGCAAAACATTAGGACCGATCAATTTGTGATGCGTGATCTTTACGGGCGCTCCGCCCCCGTACCCCCGAGACCTAAATTATACAAAGTTAATATCTCCATAAATATGATCGACCGAAAATTTTTTTACTTAAAGGGAAGGTTTTATTTATTATTTTCTACGCATTGCAATAATTTTTTTATTAGAAACTGAGGTGAGGGGGATATTGTATACAATTACCGTCAAAGATTTTCGTTTTTTTACTCGGCGATCAAGGAACCCCGATACATGTTGAATTGGGCTCATGTCAAAGCTAAGGTAACCCGCAGTTTTTTTTGTGTAGCTCAGTCCTCTTTTTCGATGAATACCAGGTTAATTTTTTCAATATCCCAAATTGCTGCCCGCGCTTACACCGTGTTCACTATGAGCTGCAATCAGGGTTGCTAAATGTTAGTAGTATGGTGTCAAAATGGTAGAGTGCAGAAATATTACACTGGGGAACACAACTTTTGGTGACTTAGATGTTAGACCTGTTTCTGGGTATATTGAGGTCGCTGATTCTAAAAATGACATTAGTTTTTCTCCATCAGCTCTGCTTATCAAGATATGATATATATCTATATATATTTCTATATAATGTATATAATATTATATAATTGCTGACTGGCAATCACTGTTGTTGTCAATTGAATACAAAAGTATGATGAATGTCAGCAAAAATAGTGTATTAACATCAAACAAGCATAAGGTACGAAAGTATTTCTTAAATTCAAACAAGCTTGAGACACGAATGGCAAAAAAGTTCTTTCATTGAAACATCTCACATAAACCGCGTTTCTGAGATTTCTTGCGATGAGATGTGCCAGGACATTCGCGTTGGATGCTCCAGCAGTAATCTGCCATCATGTGAGTATCCCATCGTCCGCGGTACCGTTCTTCCATGGTCCTTAGTTCTTGGTGAAATCGTTCACCCTGTTCCTCGCTTAGATCACCGAGGTTATCTGGGAAACGATCCAAATGACTGTGGAGGTAATGCAGTTTGATGCTCATTTTACAACCAGTTTACAAAAAGAAGAGAGCATATTCTCCACTAGTTCACCGTAGTTATCGGCCTTATAGTTCCCAAGGAAATTCTTCACAACCATACTAAACGATGACCACGCACGTGCCTCAATGTTGTCCATTGAATCTTGGAAACGCGGGTCTTTCATGAGTTCCCGGATTTGCGGTCCATCGAAAATACCTGCTTCAGCTTTTCCATGCTCAGCGCAGGAAATTTTCTACATATGTAGCCAAAACACGTCCCATCTCTGTTCAAAGCCTTTATAAATTGTTTCATCAAACCTAGTTTGATGTGCAGTGGTGGCAATATGATCCTTCTCTGTCAACCAAAGCTTCTTTGATGATATTTTTTTCTCCAACCACCATGTTTTCTCAGAGGCCACTGTCTTCTCACCCAGTGTTCATCTTTAGCTCTACTGTCCCAGAGACATATAAAGCACAGGTACTTGGTGTACCCGCTCTGCTGGCCCAGGAGAAAATTCACCATCTTCAGATCCATACAGATCACCCATTGGTGGTCTCGGTATGATATCTTTTCTAGGACTAGGGCGACTGTCCCGTGCTCTTCTCTCATACCGACTGAGTGACCAATTGGGATTGATCTGTATCTGTTGCCGTTGTGTAGAAGAACACATTTCAGGTTCCGTTTGGAGCTATCTATGAATAACCGCCATTCACTTGGTGTGTATTCCGATATGCCCATTTTCATCAGCAATCCGCGCACATTGTTGCAGAAAACTAAATCGTTCTCTTTTGAGAAGAAGGGCAGTAAATCCTTTTCTCTGTCGCGATATAACGTGATTTTGGTTCCCGGCAGCAGTAAATTTTTTTCTCCCAGCCTGGAAGCTAACAATTCAGACAATTTCTTCGAAAGACTTAAGTCCCTTATGAGGTCGTTTAATTCGTGTTGACTAAAACCTTCTGCAACTGATGATGGTCCTTCGAAATCACTGTCATTTTGCCCACATATGCTTTCTTTGTCAGTAGCGATTCATCATCGTCTTGAGGGAGCTCTGGAAGATGGCTGAATGATGGGACAGGTATCTCATCTGTATGTGAAACAGGCCGTCTAGCTGAGTCTATGTCAGGATACGTCCATTTACTCCGGTTACGTCCATTGATGCCCTTTATATTCACCAAGCAAAAGTAACAGTCATCACTGTGGTTTCTCTGTTCTCTCCATACCATTGGTATACCAAATTTCAGGCACCTCCTCTTTCCGTTGGTCCATTGCCGCAGATGCTCCGTACACGTTTTACACACAACATGAGGAGCCCATGGCTTATCTTGGTCCCCTAGTTGTACTTTGAAATAGGCAAAATAAGCTTTTTTCACAAAATCAGTAATAGTTTTTCTCTGTTCAATGAACGTGTACTCTCCGCAGATAAAACAAAACACATCTGGATGATTTAAACACTTTCTTCGTGATGAAGCCATGTCAACACCTGTAACAGGAAAGAATTCACGTTAGTACACAATACACATGCAAAACAGCAACATCAGCAAAATCATAGCTACAATTTAATTATACAGATGCATTTAGATTTACGAGCAACTCATAATACCGTTCCTTATAAAAGTAGGTATGACGTATGCAATATCTCAAAAACTAGAGCTGCTAGAACAAAATGGATGATATTTTTCGAATCAGTGGCATGAAAATATCCAGAATAAGGTCTAAAATCTCAGGCACCAGAAATTTTTTTTTTTGTTCCCCAGTGTTATGTAATGTCGCAATGTTGCAAGAGTGCCACCCCCCCCCTTTGTTGCAAGAGTGGCAACCCCCCATCCCCTTTGTTGCAAGAGTGTCACCCCCACCCCTTTGCTGCAAGGCGCCCCACCCCTTTTGTTGCAAGGCATCCCCCACCCCCCTTTGTTGATAAGCCCCGCCTCCTTTTGTTGCCAACCCCCAAAATGGGGCTGCAAGTGGTATGCAACCTGGAATTATCCCCAAGCTGATCCCCCCAAAGGGGAGCGCCAACCCCAAAATGAGTTTGCAAAGATTATGCAACTTGGAGTTATCCCCAAGCTGAACCCCCCCAAAGGGGCATACCTAACCTATGAGGCCTCTTTGGGGAGAAGGGGACGCCTCACCCCCCAAAGGGGCTGAAAGGATAGAAGGAGAGGAGGTGGAGAGACCCAGAGTTGGGTGTTCGCTTGGCTGGAAGCCAAGCTCATATGAGCCCTTCAGCCAAGCCGCCGCCCTCTTATAGTGCCCCTAATCAGCCAGTTGGCTGAGTTGCCAGATAGCGCCATGTATTTATTTATTCCATATATTAATGTTGGCTAAGAAGGCTGAGTTATTTATTAATTTAATTCATATATTAATCAGCCAACAGGCGCCACAGCCAGTTGGCTGCTGAGTTGCAAGATAGCAATATTTATTTAATTATTCCTTATATTATTCAGCCATTTTGCTGCTAAATACCACCATATATTTTAATTTATATTAGGGAGAGTTGCTAAATACTACCATTTATTTATATGAGGATAGTTGTCAGGTACCGCCATTTATTTTAATTCGTTACCAAAGCAGATGAATTTTCTCCTTAAAGAGAACTAATTATTTTTAAAAGAAATTCTGTTTATTAAATAAATAATTAGAATTTAAACACACTCCTATACATACGACGGAATGACTAATTATTTCATATATTCATCCATTAGCGGGCTTAGAAGACCGATTTGAGAAATAGCAATTAATTAATTATTCAGAAATCCGAAACCAAACAAATGATATAATTGTGTACAAGGAATAAATAAAACACCAATACAACGTTCTGATTATTTAACTGAATTAATGGATATGCAATGGGACATACATATGGTCAAATAATAGAATGGAAAATATATAATCATACAAAGCACAGTATTAACAAAATATTAGTACAGCAAAATATATACGAGCACAAAGCCCACACAAAGAAGCATCACCAACAAAACATAGTATTATCAAACATTAGTATATATTGTCGTGATGTACCTTTTATTATTTATTATAATTTATTTAAATTCATTATTTCTTTTTCTTTCCTCTTTCGTCTATCATAATTTATCGTAATTTGAAGTTCACTAGGAAACTTATTAATATCGTTTAACAAATTTATTTGTTTATTCATAAGATGAACTAAGTTTAACACAAATTTTCAGCATAATACGCGATTTTATCTATCTAAAAATCTATAAGTTTAGAAATTTACAAGAAAAAAGACAATATATTTTTATTGACATTGCGATGTTTACTCTTATCTTTTTGTGCCTCAAATTTCGTTTCATCTCTAATTTACGTGTTCTGTCATTAATATTATTGTTATTATTACCACTACTAATGATATATTATATATATATATATATATATATATATATATATATATATATATATATTATATATATATATATATATAAAACAACCTATTCTGAACAGTCCGACAAATGTTCAAATTAAATATAATCTTGTAAATATTCTATTTTAAAAGTAAAGTTTTAGAACTATACTTATTTCAGTTATCAAAAATATGATCGTAGTTCTTGAAGGTTGAAGCAACTTTTTCCGCTTCACAAAGTTTCATTGCAATGAACCTATGATACAAAGCTGCATTATCGAACAAAATCTTAAAACACCATACTATATATATATATATATATATATATATATATAGATATATATATATATATATATATATATGGGATGAATTTCACAATAAAACACGTGAAATGAATGAATGCTGCAAACCCACAAGAAAAGGAAAAACGATTCCAAGGCCTTTCGTGTATTCAAAGCTACACCTCGTCAGGGAATCATTCCCTGACGAGGTGTAGCTTTGAATACACGAAAGGCCTTGGAATCGTTTTTCTTTTTCCTTGTGGGTTTGCAGCATATATATTATATATATATATAGGCAATTGAGCACGATTAAATAGTGAAACGCTGTGGCCGAAGTTAAGCGACATCGGGTTTGTGTGGTTGATGGACGGGTGGCCATCCTCTGCATCCAGATGATATAGTGGTCACTGGTCAGGGGAAATGCAATGACCCGTCCTTCCTCTATAAAAGAAAAATTTAGTTTTCGAACCCGTACTCATCTGGATGAAGGGATATTCTATCGATATTTTAATAAACTTATCAGAACTAGCTTGACCTAACTTACCCTAATACCATAAACTAAACTAACTTAACCTAACCTAACATTGCCATGGGAAAGACGAAACGAAGAAAGGTGAAACGATCTTATTAATTTTTTATCTTTTAGCCAATCACTGTGCTTCAATATAATTTTGCAGACTGCTTTGAGTAATTCTGGTATTTGTACATTTGTACAACACGAATCATACCAATCTTACGACATAGTGTTTAGAAGACAGTATATATATATATATATATATATATATATATATAAATTAAACATACAAATAAGGCTTTCCCGTGCTCTGCTGTCCCATTCACAGAGGAAACAACAGAATTTCATATAACCCAGTTGTAAACCAAGAAGAAGTGCACTCACTTTCAAGTCTCCACAGATATGCCAGTAGTATTTATCATATTGGATATGTTTCACAAGCAGGTGCATATTGTCGTATGATTCCTTCATATGTACGGCATGTGCTAATGGAACTGAAGGGTATTTATTTCCATTATGGAGTAATACAGTTTTTAAACTCAGCTTCGAGGAATCAATAAATAGGCGCCATTCGTTTGGATCATGGTGTTGGCCGAGGGTTTTCATGAGAGGGTAGAAAGTTTCTTTGATGCTTGCGGTAAAAAGATATCTTAGTGCCGTTTTCTTGAAGATTCCAACCTTTCAACCTGGAAGCCGAAAGTTCGGATTGATCTTTTGACAATTTCAGATCACAGACAAGCTCGCTCAGGTCTGCTTGAGATATTAAGTGAGGCTCTGTCGATGAACAAGATGGCTCAAACATTGGATCAACATCGTCCGTCAGTAAACCATGTTGAGCTTCGTCATTACCATTGTACATCAATTTCATTTTCATCATCTGAACTCCACGTTTCCGGTGGCCTTGGTACTGGCAAATGTTTATTAGGTAAAACAGGCCTTTTGGCTGATGGTAAATTTGGGTATTGTACCATATGTTTAGATTTCGCAGTAATGCCTAGTATATTTGTTAAGCAGAAATAACAATCCGTTAAATGGTCTTTCGGCTCTCTCCATATCATCGGAACAGCAAACGGCATTTGACGAGACCCATTTAGCCAGCCTGTCAGAAGTCTTAAACATGTAATACAGCATATATGAGGTGCCCACGTCTTGTTCTGATCCCCTACCTTGCAACCAAAATAAAGTTCGTATGCTTTTTTGACGAGTGGGGTGAAATTTCACTTTTTAATTTTAAGTGTTAACTCTCTTCATACATAACAGAAACAGTTTGGATGGTTGACACACTTGCGTGATATTCTGTCATGAAACAATATGAACGCACTGACACAAAAAATGATTAAGGAAAATCACGAATAAAATGCACGATGTTCACTGAGTGAAATCAAATTAGTAACTGACAAATGAAAGTCAACAGTGACGTGTAGCAACTTATAAGCAGAGGAAGAGGAAGGGGCAGACCCCGCCCCCTTCCTATTCTCACTCAAATCCTAAGTAATGTAAATTTGTGCGTCACTCTAAAACTGCGGGTGATAGAAAAATTATGTTTTCATTTTCGTAATCAACGTAAAAAATTAAAACATAGTTCAAGTAAAAATATATCTGTGACAAAAACTTGGTTGACCAGTGCTATTAATGAACAAACAAATATATAAACCTGAAAATATAAATACTTGGTAACACAGAAAATTGAATGAAACTTGTTTCATTGAATTTTCTGTGGCTGAAACTCTTGAGAAAGTTATTATTTTTATCATAATGAAAACATTAATATTAATTTTAATTCTTATGCATTGCCTGCCATAATAATAATATCACGAAATTTAAAAAATTGTCATATATTCATAATTCTATATTATATTGATAGATTAACTAAATATCCGCATCCACATCCGCGGATATTGAAATTAAAAATCCGCATCCGCAGATGTTGAAAAACTGACATCCGGTCCATCACTAATATATATAATATACAAAGGTGGGCACCCGGGCCTCAAAAAGGACCGACGGTCCCGGTCCCGGTCCTTGCCTCAAACTGGACCGACGGTCACGGTCCTTTTTGAAAATAGGACCTACGAACGACTCTGTCCTCGGTCCTTATATATAATAAGTGAAAAATTTGATTAAAATGAAAAATGAAATTAAAGACACCGGAAATCTTTAATTTTATTAACATAAATTATAATTAATACAATACATAAATGATGATAAAAAGTTATTAAGTTAAATGCTTGAGTTTCCATCTTCTTTAGAACTTCCAATAATCACTAAACACACTAAAATCACTAAAAAAGACCGTCCGGAATTGCTTAAAAATGGACCGTCAGTCCTCACTGAGAAAAGGACCGACTTTCCTGCTCACGGTCCTTAAAAAGGACCGAGTTCCTGGAATTCGGTCCTTTTGGAACTCGGTCCTGCCCACCTTTGTGTGTATATATATATATATATATATATACAGGGTGGCCCCAAAAAAATGGCACCAATTTTGAGAAGTGATATCTCAATAACTATTGCAGCTAGGGACTTAAAAAAAACAACCAAATGAAGATAATTCTTTTCTCTTTAAATACTTATTCTATGGCTTGATGGTTATAAGCCCATATAATGCCCAAAATTGGCTTCCAAAAAAATATACAAAAAAAAGTTGCGCATTTATATTTATTCCTTGATCCTAATTTTAAATGAAATTTTTCTATTCCAGACCCCTCAAGATGGGATTGAGAGAATCTGATAAGAACATTATACAAGCACTACGTGAAGAAAAAGGATATTCATTAAACAGAATTCTTTACGAATTTCCAAATAGAAATTGGAAAAAAAGAACTGTGGCACATTTTTTACAAAAACTTAAAGAAACCGGCAGCAGTCAACGGCGTCCGGGAAGTGGTCGACCAAAAAGTATTAGAACGCCAGAAAACATTGAAAAAGTAAATGAAATGGTTTTAAGTCAAGAGGAACAACCGGGAACAAGTAAAAGTGAACGTGAAGTTGCGAAAGAAACCGGGATTTCACGTTCATCAGTACAGCGAATAATTCGAAAAGATCTTGGGTTGAAAACATTTAAGAGGGTGAAGGTTACTGCTTTATCGGAGCCTGTGAAAGAAAGACGTTTCCATCGATGTAAAAATCTATTGCGAAGATTTCGATCAAATGAGTCTGTGAAAAAAATTTGGTTTTCTGATGAGAAACGATTTACGGTCGAAACACCACGAAATACCCAAATGATCGGGTTCGTGCAGCAGTGGCGACAAAAACTCATGTTGACCCAAAACGACTTTTGCGTGAAAAAAAACACACTTCAGATTCGATAATGGTTTCCCTTGCAGCGTCATCTGAGAACAAAACATCCATCATTTTTATTCAGCGAGGCGTTAAAATTAACTCAATTTACTACTGTAATGACATTTTGTCTCCAATGTTGTCAGAGATCGAGGAGACGAGCACTGATTTTGTGTTCATGCAAGATGGAGCCCCATCTCATACAGCCAAGGAAACAATAACATTTCTCAATAATAATTGTCCTGGTTTTGTCGAACCAAATAATTGGCCACCATGCAGCCCAGATCTAAACCCCATTGACTACTTTGTGTGGTCTGCCTTAGAGAGAGAAGTCTACCATGGTCAGAAAATCCGTGATGTGAACCATCTTCGTGAACGAATTAAGGCTGCATGGGAAAATCTCTCACAAGTGACGATCTCAAAGGCAATTTCAAAATGGAGGGCGAGATTACAGGCTGTGGTTGACCATAATGGAGGGCAGATTGAGCCATTTATTGAAAATTAGGTTTCACTTAAAACCACAGAACTTCGTTTAAAGACTGTAAATTAGAAGATAATTAATTAGAAAAAATAAAAGGAATAAATATAAATGCGCAACTTTTTTTTGTATATTTTTCTTATAAGCCAATTTTTGGCATTACATGGGTTTATAACCATCAAGCTATTGAATAAGTATTTAAAGAGAAAAGAATTATCTTTCATTTGGTTGTTTTTTTAAAATCCCTAACTGCAATGGTTATTGAGATATCACTTCTCAAAATTGGTGCCATTTTTTTGGGCCACCCTGTATATATATATATTGACGATTGATTAGGTTAAGTCGTAATATTTTCGTTAGTTTTAAAATTTTATTTGATTAGGTATATGCGGACAAAGTTGGAGAACGCAAACTACCCTAGGGTAATGTAGGGGAATGTAAACTACACTAGGATAATGTAGGGGAATGTAAACTACACTAGGATAATGTAGGGGAACGTAAACTCAGGGCCGGATTAAGCATTGTTAGGGCCGGGGACAATGAATATTTTCGGGCCGGTGTCACTAGAAAAACACTAGAAAAACACAATTCTTTACCTGATACATCATACATGAGTGATGTATCAGCTGAATGGGATCGATCAACAGAAAACGAAACAAAAACAAAGATGTGATTACAGAAACTGTATACTTTGTTCACATAATTGGGATACTAAACTAGGTTTTCTAGAAGCGGACTCTAGAATTTTTTTTTTCCTCACGGTCGACCAATTATTTCAACGGTAGATTATAGCGTTTACATAGTTTCTTGGGTCGGTCAGCATCTTGGGGCTGGTCAGCATCTGGGGCCGGGGGCAAATGCCCCCTTTGCCCCCATTATAATCCGCTACTGCGTAAACTACACAAGGTTATAGACTTTTTGTTAAAAACAGAATAGGTAGGCGAGGAGGCGGTGTTATGTTGTATATCAAAGATAATATTGCGAACGTTATAGAAGTAACGCACACAATTCCAGAACCAATAGATTCGACTATAGCAGAACTTAAATTGAACGATTTCAAACTTGTTGCGGTTATATATGGGCCCCCTCTTCAAACAGCTGATACGGACGAAGCGTTATATCGTGAACTAAAGAGAATAATAGGTAGTGAGCAGGCTTTAGTTATGGGTGACATTAACTGCGCCAACGTGAATTACGATACAATCAGGGCCGGATTAAGACCTTTAGAGGCCCTAAGCACTTAAAAGATTTTGGTGCCCCATATATATGTAATTCAAAATATAAACAAAAATAAACCATAAAATAAAATTTTATTTTTTGAAATGAAACAAAACTTACAGTAAGATGGAAAATAATGTTTATTTTTGTATACTTCCACTTCATTTTATTTGAAAATTTTCTCCTACTTTTTTTAATTGCAAAGTCTTTGATCAGATCCTCAAAACTAATCTTACGTAACACATCTGCTTCTATACTTAGTAGAGATAAGGCATCCAGCCTGCCTTGTTGCATAGTTGTTCTGTTGGTATTTTTAATATACTTCAACTGAGAAAATGAACGCTCAGCTGAGCAATTTGTGACCATTAATGTTAAAAATATACGAAAGGCAATTTCTACATTTGGGAAGGCACACTCAATATTGTCTTCTACAATTATTTTATAAAGTTCAGCATGACTGAATCTTGTTTTTACATTTACTATAGCACACGAAAATATTTAATCTATATGTATTTTTAATATGGCGCTCAAAGATTTGATATAAACAAAATAATAACGCAAAGCGTAAAGTGTGTGATTACAACGAAATATATTTATTCTCTCAAAAGGGTTGTTGTTCACTACAAATTCAAACAATGAAAAAAATAAATACTATATATGAATATATATAATTCAGTTTTCAACAGCTTATAGGCTATAAGCCGCGATTATAATAGTATAATAAATCCATGGTAAATCCGACAATGGAAAATTTCTGTGGTGCCCCCCTTCCCTTGATGCCCTAAGCACGGGCTTATTTTGCTTAATGGTTAATCCGGCCCTGGATACAATGCAGGGAGACGCGGAAGGTAATCGTTTAGTTAATTTTCTCGAGGATAGCTTTCTTATTCAAAAGGTTGGGGAACCTACGAGGTTGGACAGTATTTTAGATTTAGTAATAACTACGGATGATAGGTTAATTACTGATCTTCAAGTAATAGAACCGTTAAGCAATAGCGATCACAATATGGTAGAGTTTGTCCTCTCAGTAAGTCACTCGAAACCAACTAACTCGACTAAAATTCCTAACTTCAAGCACGCAGACTTTGGGAAAACGTAATGGGGAACTCCAACGCAAAACTAATGTGGGAATCGTTCGAAACAGTATTTAGGACTATAAATGAGGAATGTGTACCGTACAAAATTAAGCGTGCGAAAGTAAACAACAAGCCTTTGTGGTTTACTTCTAGAGGAGGAGACATCATAAAGAGTAGAGATAGGGCTTATAGGCTACATAAGTGCGATAAAGACAATTTGTGATTACGAAACAACTACATATCTCTAAAGCGTGAAGCGAAAAGTGTAATAAAAAAGTCCAAGCGCGAATTTGAAATCTCCATAGCTCGTGACGGTAAAGAAAACCCCAAGCGATTCTTTCAATACGTCAATAATAGAAATCCAGTAAAAAGTGTCTTGGGGCCTTTGAAAAATGTAAACGGAGATCTAGTTTCTGAAAAGAAGGAAATGGCTACCTTGCTAAACGAATCTTTTACGTCAGTTTTTACTATAGAAGATGTAACGAATATCCCTACGGTCATAGACATAATACCTTTTGATAATGGTAATATTTTGGATAATATTGTGGTTAGTGAAGGGGAGGTAATGCGCTAAATGGATAAAATGAAAACGCGTAAATCAGCGGGGCCGGATTCCATATATCCAATACAACTAAAAGAATTAAAAGATAGCATTGTTGTGCCGCTAACAAAGAATTTTAATGCGTCTATTTCTGAGGGGTGCGTACCAGATAATTTCAAGTTAGCAAACGTAACACCTATCTTTAAGAAAGGCGATAAAGGTGCGGCGGGAAATTTTAGGCCAATCAGTTTAACGTCTGTTGTAGGTAAGCTACTGGAATCAATAATTAGGGATCTTATAGTCGAACACTTAGAATTGCATAAACTAGTTAGAAATACGCAGCACGGTTTTAGGCTAAACAAATCTTGCTTAACTAATCTTTTAGAATTTTTTCAAAGCGTGGTTGACGTTTACGATAGACATCGGACGGTTGATGTAGTGTATTTAGATTTTAAAAAAGCGTTTGACACCGTGTCGCACAAAAGACTCATTGAAAAAACTAAGGCTCACGGAATCAGGGGGGTAGTAATAAATTGGATAGAAGAGTGGTTGCGAGGTAGGAAACAGAGGGTGGTCGTTGATGGAACGGAGTCGTGTTGGGCTAATGTAGCGAGTGGCGTTCCTCAGGGTTCTGTATTGGGCCCCTTGCTTTTTCTTATATGTATATATTAACGATTTAGATGTCGGCCTAGTCAGTACAGTTTCAAAGTTTGCGGATGATACGAAGCTGGGTGGTAGGGCGATTAATGACGAAGATAGAGGTAAAATCCAGGAAGATCTGAATAAAATTGTTTTGGTCAGTCACATGGCAAATGAGATTTAACGTCGATAAGTGCAAAATTTTGCATATAGGTTCGCGTAACGGTAATTTTGCGTATAGTATGTCAGGGAAAGATTTAACAAGCGTAGAGCAGGAAAAAGATTTAGAAGTTATAGTCACTAGTGATTTAAAAGTAGCGAAACAAAGTACAGCAGCGGTCAATAAGGCGAACAAAGTGTTAGGTTTTTAACTTAACTTAACCTAACCTAACCCGCGTTTTTTCGCAATTTCTTCCCGCTCGTCCCTAGTCAATCTTTTGCAAAAATATTGTTCAGCAACTTCTCTATAATTACACTCATGACCACACTGCGGAAAAATAACACGAGTAGGTAAAACACCGTGACTGGTAAAGAAAACTTCAGCACCGTCTTCTTTTTTATAAGTAATCCAAATCACACCCCAGACAAACCATAGCGAAAACCGAACTGAATAAGGATTTTGGAATGAGTTTGCCTTATTGGAGATTCAAAATGCACGTCTCTGATTGGTCGGATAAGGTAACATGAAACAAAAACCAGATTTAACTGGCTGATTTGACCTACAGTATGTTCCCTAATTTTGCCACGAGATGTCTCCCCATAAAACTGGAGAGGACGAGGACCGGCAAAATTTTAACAGCGGAAAGAGGTAAACACTCGCTCAATGGCCTCTAATGGCTGCTTTTTACGTCTAATTTTTTTTTTTCGTAAAAAATAATTATTACATTTCCTTAATTTTTATTAGTTTCCCTGAGGTTTCAAGGTGTCCTGAATATGAATTTATATGTTAAATTGTCATAGAATGTCTCCTTTTATCGAAAACGAACAAAGCATTAAAACGAATATTAACCCAGTATTATACGAAGGTGATCTTAAACATTTCGTTCATATCTTTTCTTTAAACCAAAAATTATAAAATCTATTTTGACTAGTTATTAATAACGAGTCACTTCCGTAATACATATTTTGGCCTCTTTTTTCTAACTAAACTAATCCTGTTTGAACATATTGAAGTAATTATAGAAAAGTTGTATTTTGTATTGAAAATATGAAAGAAAAGGATATGAAGATTGTAATGGAAATCCGATTAAATATGGTTGAGGTGAAAGAAAACTATAGAGGAAAATATAAGGACATGAAGTGTGAAGTAGGCAGGAGAGAGAATGATACCACAGAACACTCGTTTCATTGTGAAAAACTAAGAAACATAGTTGGGGAGATGATGGGAGTAGAGAATATAAATAAACGAGAAAGTATCAAAAATTATATAATAAAAGTAATGGAAATTAGAAGGAGACTCTGCTAGACAGTTAAGGTATAAATACGAAATAGGAGATACAGTTTAGAGGCTCTGCACCAGAAACGTTTGTATGCTGATCCGCAGGAGCAAGCGGGCAAATTCTGGAGCCTGGAACCTGGAACCTGGAACCTGAAAATGCAAGTGTTTATTTACTTAATGATGTTATATATTATAATATCACATCATAAGTTATAAGTAGGGCGACCGAGTTTTAACCTACAAAATTCTTTATTTGCAACTTATTTGTGGATAAATATTAACGCTTAATAATAAAATAAAACACATCCCATTCATTTGTTTATTAAATTATTAACGAACTCATTTAGTGACTGAATTATAATGAAGCATAATGTATTTCTCAATATTTTACGGCAAGAACTTTCTGTCTTTTGCCAAAAGTTGTTTCAGCATGAAGAAGCTCTCCTGCACCGTAGCCGAGTTAGTTTGTACTGCTTGTAATTTGGTATATACACAGTAGTTTGGGAGAAATTTCTTATTTGATTTCATTCCGCTGCAGTCGTTTGGTAAGGTACTCTTTTAAATTGCAAGAATCGTCTGCATAGTTGATCGAAGTGAAGTTCTTGTGGGCTTTGGCAATTGTGTAGCAGCTTTCTTCAACCTTTTTATTTTTTTATAATCTGGCCTCTCTCACTAATGTCATCTTAGGAGGAGACTTCAACGCTAAAGACACTAGTTGGTACCTGCACAACCAAAGCAACACCAGAGGCGCCAACATAGCCACACAACTAAACAGCCTCTTCATTTTAACAATACAGAAGAACATACACACATACCACATCAAGCAGGATACTCAAACTCCTCCCCAGACATAACGTTCTGTTCCCCTTCACTAGCAACACATACACACTGGAGAACAGAAAAACAACTGTCATCAGACCACCTGCCCATCATCATTACAACACGTTCTACACTCTGCCCCAACAGCCTTAGGCACACTTACAGAAATTACAAGAAAGCTGATTGGGAACAGTTCAAAATACAGAGTGAGGAACAATTCACCACATTAAACAGCACACCCATCATAAACATCAATACAACACTCAAGACATTTAATTAGATCATCAATAATGCAAACAAATACATACCCAAGGGCAACATTAAGAAATACAACCCAAATTACACTAGAGAAATAGCCCACCTCATAAGCAACGTAACAACCTCAAAAATAACACACGAACACAGAAGCCATAAAACAGCAAATACAACAGCTCAACACAGAAATAAACAACAAACTTAAAGAAAAACAAAGAGAAACATTTAGGGAATTCATAACAACACTAAACCACCCCACAGATACATCCAGGCTATACAATAGTGGGGCAGATAAGTGAAACAATCTTTCAAATGGTGATACAAGCACCAAAATTGGCATGAATACTCCTCTGGGACTACTATTTTGAAAAAGCCCGTTAGCCACCTAAAAATTCAAAATGACCACCATTTTTTCAAGATGGCCGCCATGTGCTGGATAGAAATACTATGTTTGCCACACAATTTGATACAGTGGCCGATTTGAATGATTATGGTAACGAATTATATGATTATATGTTTTTGACTATGCAGAACCCGAATTTAAAACTACAAAACTTCTCAGAAGCTTCTTTCCACCTTTTCTAGCAGATTATGTGAACAACTTAGCCAAATTTATAAAAATAAATGGACTGTCGCCATGCTGTCTTCCTTCAGTACGTTTTGCTTTGGATCACCAGGAGCTGGTTCTTGTCTAAAGAAGTCCATCTTGTCGTTCTTCATTGGCTTGTAGAACGTGCATTCCTCTTCACTTTCTAGCCCCTTCATGAATTCCTGGAAGCGGATTCTGTCCCTCTCATAGTGTGTGCCAATCATTTCAGCAGCAGTGGGGTGGGTACTGTCCTTTGTGTCCAGTGTAAGCGGATCCCCAGTCTCTTCCTGGAAAGGATTGCCCATGTCCTTCATTACCTTAGACAGCCTGTCTACTTTCTCAAAGAACACCCTTTGAGCTCGCTCAGTCTGCTCATGGTGTCTGCCATGTTCAGTTGCATCTTTGGCTTCTGACGCTCCCTCGTACTGAGCAACCAGCTGACTGATTTCAGGGCCAGCCACCATTCATCTCAGCGCTGATGGGTCTTCAGTCACACCGACTGCACCCCCGTCACCTTTAATGACGGCATTGGCTTGCTCATGAGCTTGATCGATGGCCATTGCTGAGAATTCCCGGCTCGATTTGTGCACAACAAATTTTCTCCTGTGAAACTCAAGAGCCAGCTGGGGGTGTTTCTGATCTAGGGTCACCATGTCTCTAAGATGAATGGGAAGCCCCCGTGCGTAGTTCACGTTGTTGTTGGAAAAGAAGAACGGTATCAGCTCAGACAGCGTTTGACAGTACAGGGTGAAGTTGGCTTCCCTGAACGCCCAGATCAGTGAGAGGGTCACCAGTTCCATTGGCAGCACCATATTCCAGAACTGAAACTGCGGGCTTTGCAGTTTGCGTCTCTCACATCAATCTTCTAAACTGAGCACTCCCTCGGAGTGTTCGTGTGCCTCTGTGCAATAATCAGTATAGGCTGCCTTCAGGAGGTTGTAGAGACTGCATGCTGTAATCTGGTGCATTTGACGTGTTCTGGTGACGCTTGAAGCTGACAGAAATGATTCTACCGTTCCAGAAGAGGCCACCTCTGCCTCAACGAGGGCTCCTGTCTATTCGCTGTCTTTGAGTAGAGTTCCAGCAGGCCTCAGTGCAGCCATCTCAATATGAAGGCCTCCAAACATGATGACAAACTTGTCTTCACCATAGCGTTCGGGCCAGTGCCACTGGATCTACTTTGCTACTGCATAGATTAGCTGGTCAGTGGCGATGACAGGAACTTGACCTGGGTTGAGGAGTGCAACTGTGTCTTTGATCTTGTCCATCACATGTCGTATTGTCGCAATCGAGTGGGCTTCATCTCGAAGAAGAGGTAACAGCGATGCAATGATGACTTCAATTGCTGGACTTCTCTTCTTGGATGCATGGTGGGCTGACCAAGTGACATTCACTGCACCATCTACTTCTTCGGTTACTCTTTTCCTTGCCTGTTCTGATGGTATTTTGCATTGTTCTTTCTCAGCGTTTCTTCTATGCCGCCCCCTTCATCTAATCTTGCTGGATCCAAAACGATTGGGAGATCATTAATGGCTTGAAAGAGTGGAACATTTGACGCAATCATAGAGTAGCCATCATGTTCAGTACTACATGGATAGTGCGTTGGTGGTGATTTGAGATCTTCCTTCTTCTCGATTTGACAGAGACAACATTTGTTCCAGTCAGTTTGCAATTTAGATGGTAATTCAGCCAAACTGGCCATCTTATGAGACGATGAACGGTTTACGCCCTGGCTGACTTCTGAAACAAAAGTAAGAAAGTTAATTATTAGTAAACTGCACATATTTTCAGTCAATGTGCTACAAATGGTAGAAAGAAGCTTCTGAGAAGTTTTAGAGTTGTAAACTCGGTTACAATTAGACAAACACACACACACACAACTGAAACATCACAGGCAGCGCTTTCGCTGAAGTGCATCGTGATGCACTTCGCTGCGACCCCGCATCGCGGCTTGATTACAGCCTCCGCTATGTGCGGTAACATTCATACAATTTAACAATAGACAACACACGCATATTGCATTCGACAATCGGTATATTCGAGGCCCCAGTCTTATGCCGCAACACTTGGCAATATTGTTCGAGATAGCCAGTCGGCCGGGTTATTTTCTGATCGTATGTATCGCATCGAGTATCCGGTGCTACTTTAGTATGCGGTCTACCTACGATTCGGCGGTCTACCTTTTAATTATATCTTATTATCTTGTTTACTAATTGCTTGTTTACATCCCGATGTCAATCGCCCTTGACGATTGGTTAGGTTTAGTCATGATATTTTCGTTAGTTTTAACGAAAATATCATGACTAAACCTAACCAATCGTAGGTAGACCGCATACTAAAGTAGCACCGAGTATCCTTTTCAGTCCGATTTCAGTCAATGTGCTAAAAATGGTAGAAAGAAGCTTCTGATAAGTTTTAGGGTTGTAAATTCAGCTTCTTCATGATCAAAAACATATGATTTTATGCCAAGATATTCAAATCGGATTACTCTGTCAAATTTTATAGTGAAATAAGTATTTCAACGGCGGCCATTTTGAATTTTAGGTGGCTAACGGGCTTTTTCAAAAAAGTAGTCAGAGGAAAATCCATGCCAATTTTGGTGCTTGTATCACTATTTGAAAGATTCCCCTGAATATATTCACTTATCTGCCCCACTAAATGGTATAATAACAATTTAACGACAATTACTCAAGATTAATTGAATACAAAAAATTTAAGAATAAAATTGAAAATAGAAATTAATTATAAACTATAATGAACTGAACATGGGGTTTCCGTATAATACTCTTAAAACAAACTTAAACCAACTTAACCTCAATTGAGGTTATGTTCGGTCATACAGGTAAATTTCACGAACATACGGAGCAAGATAAATTAGGCGCATGGTTAGGTTGTCATGCGATAAGGCATGCGGGTCATACGGTTAAAAGGATTCGCAACATGCCGGAAAGCAGTGGACTGACCATGTGAGCCTTGCTCACTCACGAAGGAGGTGGTGTATCGGGATTAAGAAGAATGACTTTTACTGGTTTCAGAAGAGGGTCCAGGAAGAGCCAAAGGGAAAAATCCGCAAAGTAAGAGGGAAGAAGGACGAAAACATGAGTTCGAGGAAGAAAAACGAAAATGATCGTTGGAACGATCACGTTATGATACTGAGGAATGTTCCGCAGTACCACAAGAGGCTCCTGGTTGGCTTCTGGTCCAACCTGAGTGAAAGAAAACAGATGGTTAAACTGTGGTTTGACTGGAGCCAAAGAAGAGTCAACTATGGTTGAACCATCTCCCTGGTTGACACTAGGTTCAACTGAGGTTGGGATATTGAGAAAGAAACCAAAATTGGGAATACCGCATTCAGGGGAATCGGGTGACCAATCGGGGAAACATGATGTCTGAAATTGACAATACGTCTTTACGTGAGCACTTTGCTCTTTAAGAAAAGATTGCTTGTCACACTGCTCAGAACAAAAATTAACGGATTTAAAACAAAACGGAGGGACGGCATGTTTCTCACCATAGTAATTTAAAAAGAAGTCTTTGGGACATGATCGATTAATTACTACACTGTTACTGTCATCATAAACATCACAATGTTTATCAAAATCATTACGAACATTCGTAAAAACTGACTCGCCTACAGGACCTTGCAGGGCATCTGCCCCAACTGCTACTGAAGCAGAAAAAACATCATCTGAAACAAAATGACGGTCATTATGACCAAAAAAACAAAAAACAGGATCATCTTTATGACCACTTAAACGAGGCGGCATGGCCGAAGTAAACTCGAAACAATGAGGGTCCTGTGGAGAAAAGTTATCAGAAACATGGTCATCCTGACCATCTAAAACAATATCAGTAATCAAATTCGCGTCTTCCTTAGGACATGCATGGATATCTGATCCATCTAAACCAAAAACAAGGTCTTCTTGACCAAAATTCACTGAATGAACTATATCAACTGAACTAACCGAATCAGTCTAATCAAGGTCCGAATGATTAAAATTACTAACACAATGAGGAGCAGTGTCTAAATCATTGTAAAAATCATGGCCATCGGGACCAACATGGTTGTCCTGACCATGGTGAGAATAAAATAAATTCTGATTTCCAACATCAGTTACACAGCAATCATCCAAGTAGTCTGAATTCACATCTAATAAAGGACTGGTCACATCCCCATCTACATCAAAACAATCATTAACGTAGGTATTACACTTATTTTCAACAAAACTTTCATCAGAAAGACTTTCAACAAAAGTTTCATTATATAGACTTTCAACAAAAGTACCTTTATAATTACATAAATCAACAATTTCATTGTTTTCGTTACTGTTATCAACATTAGCATCACAACCACTGTCACAAGATGCATCACAAAAATAATCCTCAGGAGGGGCTGTGAGTTCTAGCCTCGAAGGAAATTCATTTGAAGAACAAGCCGAAACAAACTGTTCAGAGACAACTGAGTTAGAGAAAAGAGTTGGGTCAGGATTACCCAAATTTTCTAAGGGTGACGTTTCATCGTCATAATAAAGGTCCTGCTCGAGTGCATTGCACCAGATATGGAAATAACGTTTTTTATCCTATTTATCGACGAAGCATCGAGCCGAAATGTCGAAATAGAATCCGTTGGTCGTAGGAATTCTGGGCCAATAATTAAATCATAACCGGGACAATATTCTGGAGGGACTAACAAGAAATCTCTACAGACAAGACAATTACTAAACAGTATGGAAAGTATGGTTTTCGCAAGGACGGGAATAAGGTTACTATCGGAATCCCGAATGTGTGGAACGGATGGCGGCTCTTTAAAGAGAGGATACAGCAATTTATCCGCTATAGACGCAGAAACAAGACTACAAATTTATTATTGACGCGACCACGAAAATGAGGGACATCAATTGTATGTTTCAGTATTGAAGAGGGAGTTACAATACCAACATTAGTGTATTTCACGGGGTTAATGGTTTGGACATAGTTAATTGTAACACGTGTCGTTGTCACGAAAGTGTGAGTGCGTGAAACAAAAATAACCATGTAAGAGACAAGAAATGAGAAAAAAAAATGGAAAAACTCTATTTTTAATAAAAATAATTGAGAAAAAAAATGAGATAAACAATGAAACAAATTGTTTGTAGTTACAAGATAACGTATTAACGAAGGAGAACAAAAATGAGCGACTCTGCATTAAATCTGGAGCAGTGATCGACGAGTAATTTTGGGATCTCCCAACGCCGAAGACAAGGGTCGAAATTCAGTCAGACAGGCTCAAAATCGCACTAGAAAAAAGGGTTACAGTATAACAATAAACATAAATTTTCACTAAAATTAATGAAAAAGTTTAAATTAAAAAATAGAAAAAACCTACCCGGGTACTAATAAATAAAAATGTTATATATATATATATATACACACTGTGTGTGTATATATATATGGGAATGAACTCAGAATGGTTCCCTGAGTTTTTTATGATACACACAGACCGTGCATGGAACAAGGAACTCTTCTGGGATAATTAAATCCACTATAGTCCGAATAAGTAATGGTAAATAAGAAATACCATAGTTTTTCTTTTTCATGATGCAAGCCCGACGTGGGCAACGGGTCTCTCGCAAAGAGGTCCCATAAATATAGCTTCCCTCACCAGCTATCTGCAAAGCAGACAGGATCCAGCTTTGGGACATGGATCTAGGGTTTAAAGCAGCCTAGCCCCACTACATTTAGAACCTCAATATAAGTAAAAGACTCGTTGCATTCACGTCGGATTGAATAAATCAAAGAAAAAGGGGTAACTATTATATTTTTAGCCAAAACCAAAACTTAAACCTCAACTGGCAGAATTGAGCGTCCACTTTTCAAGGCACATAACATGTCCGTTTCATGATGGGAATGAACTCAGAATGGTTCCCTGAGTTTTTTATGATACACACAGATTTAATTATCCCAGAAGAGTTCCTTGTTCCATGCACGGTCTGTGTGTATCATAAAAAAAATAATGAAAATAGAAAAACTAAACTTAATAGTAATAGTCATCTATAGACCTCCAAGCACCCCAACCGAAAAATTCTCGGAGGCCATTGATGACATCAGAAAGCTAATAAAGGCCATAAACCCTCCATCTCCCAATATAATGATCTGCGGAGACTTTAACTTCCCATTTATAAAATACAAAAAGGTGGATAGGAATATATATATTCACCAGGACAAGGGGGGCACAAGAGAAGACCAGGAGCAAGCAAAAATGTTGATGGCTCTCACAAATGAGTTTATGCTGACACAGGAGATAACAGAAAATACCAGAAAAAATAACTGCCTGGATCTGGTATTCACGAATAACACGAACTTGATTGCTGATATAAAAATAACCCCAACCATTATCTCAGACCACAACTTAATCGAGATATCAACAAATATGACGACAGCATTAGAAGACAATACACATATTGTGGAAATAAGTAAATTCGGGGCCTTTAACTTAAACTCGAAGACTATAAACTGGGAAGCAATCAGATCGCACATGGCCCAAATAGAATGGAGAACAATTTTCGAGAATAAAACAACTGAAGAAATGCTAACAACCTTGGAGGAAAAAACGCTGAGAATTTTAGAAAAATATGCTCCGAAATCACAGCCAAAAGGAAAGAGGAGCTGGCTAGAGAGGCAAAAGAGAAGACTATTCCGCAAAAGAAAGAGAGTGGAGGCGAAGTTAAGTAACTGCGGAGATAATGACAGGAAAGCAATAAAAGAAAAACTGGAGGGTATCGATAGGGAAATACAAGCCCTGATTAAGGACCATACACAGAGGGAAGAGGAAAAGGCGGTAGAAGCAATAAAGGAAAATCCAAAATACTTCTATAGCTATGCAAAAAGGAAAACAAAAACGCGCGCCGCTATTGGGCCCTTAAGGATGGGAAATAATGAACTAACCGACGATCCAAAAGAAATATCTGATACATTGAGAGCTCAATATGAATCAGTTTTCAGTACCCCAAAAAAGTGACAAAGCGATATTCTTTGAAGGGGAATTGCAAGGAGAGTATATAACAGACTTTGATTTTACACCAGAAGATGCAGTGAGAGCTATAGGACAAATGAAACCACATTCAGCTGCAGGTCCGGACAATTGGAACGCATTATTGATTAAAAACTGTAAAAATGGAATAGCTACACCTTTATACTGGATATGGAGAAGATCCCTAGACACTGGGGAAATACCGAGCATCTTGAAAAAAGCAAACATTGTCCCTATATATCAAGGAGGGGACAGATCTCAAGCAAAGAACTATAGACCAGTGTCGTTGACGTCCCACCTCACCAAAGTATTTGAAAGAATAGTTAGAGAGAAAATTTATGATTTCCTGGAGACACGGGAAAGATTCAACGAAAACCAGCATGGATTCCGATCAGGTAGATCCAGGGCCGTAACTAGGGTTTAGAAATTAGTGAGGTCCAGATTTTTTTCGAGCGCGGTGGGACGAGCAAAATTCAGACCAAAATGACATCTACAAACACAACCCAAGCTATACACTAAACACAAAACACAAAACGCTCGACACTCCCTCTTTTCAAAAGAAAAGCGGTAATATGCGTTTCATACACGGAGAACGGTTCAGTCTCTTTTTTTTTTTTAGGAAATAATTACCGAGGTCCGGACCTCGGTGACCTCATAGGTAGTTACGGCCCTGGGTAGATCATGCCTATCACAACTAATAGAACACTACAACAATATCCTAGATGCATTGGAAGGCAATGACAACTACGATGTTATATACACAGATTTTGCTAAAGCTTTCGATAAATGTGACCATGGTATAACAGCACATAAAATTAAGTATATGGGAATAACGGGCAAAGTAGGAAAATGGATCTACAACTTCCTTAGAGATCGTCTGCAGGTCGTCAAAATTCAAGGTATATCATCACCAGAATCGGAAGTACGCAGCTCAGTACCACAAGGGACAGTACTGGCCCCACTCCTGTTCATTATCATTCTAACAGACATAGACAGCGGAGTAAACAGCAACAGTATAGTAACATCCTTTGCAGACGATACAAAGATCAGCAGAAAAATCAGCGATGTACATGACGTGGAGGCCTTGCAGAGGGACACGAACAAAATATACAAATGGTCAGAAGACAACAACATGTCATTCAACGCCGAGAAATTTCAGCTCTTGAGATATGGTAGAAAAGAAGAACTTAAACAGACTGCATATTATGCTCCAGATAGACAGGAAATTCAGAGAAGCAGGAAAGCGATTGATCTCGGGATAATAATGACAGATGATGCGAAATTCGAAACACAAAATCAGATAGCTATAAATAAAGCAAAAAGAGTCGCCGGATAGGTACTAAGAACGTTCAAGAGAAGGGACAGGACAGTAATGATTCCCCTGCTAAAAACACTGATTATACCAAAACTTGAATACTGCTCGGTTTTGACATCCCCATATAAAAAGGAAGAAACTAATAAACTAGAAGAAACGCAAAGGCATTTCACAGCCAAGATTGATGGCTGCAAAGAACTCAACTACTGGGAAAGACTACGTAAACTAAATATGTACTCACTGGAAAGAAGAAGAAGAGAGGTACATCATAATCTACATATGGAAAATGATGGAAAAACTGGTACCAAACCTAAAACTAAACCCAATTACCGTCCAAACAACACTGGAAAATAGGAAAGGCAGAATGTGTAGTGTTCCCAAATTAAAGGCCCGACAAGGGACCTCCTCAACCCTGAAGGAAAATAGCTTGGTTGTCAGGGGGCCAAGACTTTTCAACCAGCTTCCTAAGGACCTCAGAAACGTAACGGGGGTCAAAGTTGAAGTCTTCAAGAAAAGACTGGATGCCTGGCTCAGACAGTACCAAATGAGCCGGGCGTGCCTGGCTATGTACGGTGGAGAGCGCAAGAAAGCAACTCGCTCCTCCACCAGGCCAGACCTAGAGGCGGGGCCACCAGCTTGACCTCCGTGTGAAGAGAGACCAACGCACGAAACAACATAAGGTTCATATATATATATATATATATATATATATATATATATATATATATATATATATATATAGGTACCCTCAACACAAGAGTTTCTAGAAAAGTTTGTGATGGTTAACTCTATCAAATGCGTTTGATGCATCCAAAAAAACATGAATATACATTGCTACTTGCCATTTGTATTTTAGGACGGCTTCCTTTAGCATATAAATACACATGTCAGTACCATGTTTCACTCTAAAGCCAAACTGATTGTCATAAGTCTGCAAGTAAGTACTTATCCTATTGTAAATGACATATTCTAACACCTTAGAAAGTATACTGGCAAGTACTATTGGCCTATAATTATTCTTATCACAGATACTAGCACCCTTATTTTTAACAACTGGCAGGGCCGGTGAGAGCTGCCACGGGCCCCGGGGAAGGATTGGTTTGTGGGCCTCCCTTTTTACTTAGTATTTTATTTTGAATATTTTTTGTGCACATAACAAGCAAACTGATTATATGTCCAAGTCACTATTCAAAACATACAGTATGAATAAACAACTCAGAAGAAAATGACCATTTTATTTTTCGAATCAATTATATTAAATCTATCACCATACAATTTACAAATGCAGTACCAGTCCATAGGCAAGACAATTGTTTACTGCAAGATTTTTATAATTAGAAGTGTACTTTCTTTGCCTTCTCTCTGGCAAAGTGGTAAATGATTCCGATGAAATTTAAAGTACGGGCTAACTGGCTTTCAATTACAATGGTTCCCAGATCTCTCAGTCGGTCTTGGGCATTGGTGGGCCGCAGATAATATTTTATCTGTTTCAGTTTCACTATGATAATCTCTATAAAATGTTTGTTCATTAATTATATTTCCTCTCTGTTATTCAATCAATTGCTTTAAATATTAATAGTTTAAGATTTTACCCCCCCCCTTCTTTCAGGGCCCTCTAGAGGTCCGGTCCCAGGGGATTTTTCCACGGTATCCCCACCCTCTCGGTGGGCCTGACAACTGGCAACAATACAACTGACAAAATGGACTGTGGCAAGTACCCATGTATCATACAGCTTGTGAAACACATTGCAAACATAGGTATTATACGAGGACTACAACATTTTAAATGTTCTGCTTGTATGCCATCTAGGCCTGTGGCGGATCCAGCGGGGGTTCGGGGGGTGTTCGATCGAACCCCCTAAACCAGAAAGCCCCGCTCCCAAAGATCTCTGCAACAAGCTGAAAAGTACCCAAAGGTACCCCTTCGGGGTACCTTAGGACTACTATGTCCACGGAGAGATTGTCGGGCTTGGCGTTGATGAGCATTCATTACGACAAGCCCGTGGATTACGAAGCTGTAGTTCAACGGTTCGTTGAACAGCAACCCCGACGAATGGCGCTCGTCGATCCAGTCTTTGAGAGTTGGGAGATTAACTGATATCTCAGTCAACACAAAACTTTGTCAAGAAATATAATAACGTCAATTATATTAATGAACAAATCTAGAATGATAAAGTATGATTTTCAAAAGTAATTTAGATTTTGATATTGTGAAATTTTCGTAAACGGTGTTTCTTTAAGACAGATCACGAATTTTGTCTTTCCTTGTATAATTTTCTTGCAAATCAGTACATAACTTAGATGTACAAGCTAATAAACTTGAACACCCCGCAAATTGCTTAAAACGCGTTTCTGAGAGCCTTAATTTTCAAAATTTTCCGGGGGAGCATGCCCCCGGACCCTCCTACAAGCTTTCGGCGCTCGTACCGAACACCCCCTCCAACAAATCCTGGATCCGCCGCAGTAGGCCACAACTTTTGTTATCATCTAACCTAACTTATGAATAGCCTACCAGATTTCTGAGTCATTAATTAGTAGCTCATCAGAGCGTTCTACAGTTAAACATATATTTAGTCTATTCCCCCCCCCCACCCCCGAGACAATTAAATAGTGTTTCATGATGATTTTTCCACAGTTCTGCAATGTTTTTTGTACCATGTACACCCTCAGAGGTAGACACAACAAGATTCGTCTGGACGGAAGTGGACGTGCTGCAGTGATTTTGGATAGCCTTTACCTTGAAACGCTTCTGCCTCAAGGGTGCGCTGCTCCCACGAAGTCCGCTCAGTGTCTCCTGAGGCGGGGGCCATGACGTAGTCGCCACCCTTCTTTTCTCTTGCTCCTGCCATACGATTTGGTCTACTACTGAATTTGTGAGGGCTGGTCTGGCAGAGGAATATCCTGGCACTGTGGGTTGTTCGGGTATGTTGGCTAAAAACATGTCCAAATGTTTTTTAAAAGTATCTACTGGGACTGCACTTATATCTCTAAGGTACTGTGGCAAGGAGTTAAACAGGCGAGAACCCTGTCTAGAGATACTATTATATTGAAGGGTTTGAATCCTTCTCAGGCTGTTTGGTGGGAGGTGATGTTTTTGACACATTCTGCCAGTTCTTGTCGAGATGGGCACAATTGGTTCGATATTTGGGGCAACTAAAAGCCCTTAGCTGACGTTTCCCGTTTAACGTTTGAGTTTAAATTGTTTTGTTGTTCGCTCTTTGGCGATATCCTATTTTGGCGTCTCAAATTATTTAACAATTACAAAATAAACAAATAGCCTCCCAAATACAAGAAATTGGCGAATGTGTATATTTAGTCGCTTCCTGACATGTACGATAGTGCAGTATCCTGTGTGATACACTTGTTTATGTATTAAAAATAAATGCTCACATTTTTGGTGAAAGTTGCTTAAAATTATTATTGACTGCCCGGTTAGGTCAACTGTACGCCCTTGACAATTGGTTAGGTTAAGTCGTGATATTTTCGTTAGTTTAAACGAAAATATCACGACTTAACCTAACCAATCATCAAGGGTGTACAATTCACCTAACCAGACCAGGCATTCCAGCCATGTTTTCTCATAATAAGAAATCAACAAAAATGATTCATTAAAACAAAGCTAATGCTGTTAAATAATTTGGGACGTTATTCGTTTATTTTTGGTTGGTTTAATAATATGGGACACCAAAATAGGATATTGCCCGCTCTTTTAATTTGTTTTAATTGTTCTTGGTTCAATTATCGTGGTGGGGTTGGGTTTGGGCATTTGTTAGAGCCTGGGCCTAACTCCCTCGGTTCCGAGGGTGCGCCTGGTTTAGATTATCCTGAGCTGGGCCTAACCTGGTTTGATGAAGTCCAAGTTTGAAAGTGAAAGTGGCGGCGCCTTCTCTGTTTTGCTCCGAGCTTTTTTAAAAGTTGTTGAAGTATTATATTATTAATTCTGTAGATTTTGTTTTGTTGGGATTATTAAAGTATAAATAGCTCTATTCCTAAGCTTTAAGTTTAATTTAACTGGGTATTTGGAGAGATCTGTGGGCTCATTCAGACTCGGTGCTGTGGTGGATTGGTGTGACTAAAAGTCTGCAGATCGCCACACCAAAAAAACACCTTAATAATAAAAACTAATATTGATCTGGCAGCACTGGTTTTGACGGATTAGGGCGGATATGCAGCGATGATGTTTTGGGATGATCATTAGCTTTGCGATTATGGATGTAGTGTTGATTGTCGTTGTACTATTGTGAACTACTAGCCTATCTAGATATACTGAGATAGCTATTGACTAACTAATAGACTGACAACTGCTAGACTAACGACTATTACTGGCTATCTAGAATATTGTCTAGAACTGTTGTTCTGTACTTGAGGTGAGTCTATAATTATTTCGTTGTGTAACTTAATTCTGGTTATTGTACTGTATCTGTATATAGTGTGTGAACCATAGTCTTATCTACCGGTCACTACATTGGCGACGAGGGTTTTCTTTTTTTGTTTTTTGGTTGCATTTTTGTCTTTTTTCTGCTTGGGGGAAGGGGCTAGTGAAGTGCAATTGCTAACCTACAGTTCAAAGGTTCTTGTATTGGGCCTAGTTTGTGCTTAGGTTATTTTGATTATGCCTGTTATTGGTCAAATAGGCCCCTATTCGGAGGGCGAGGAAGATTTTGACACGTACACAGATAGAGTGGAGTTGTTTTTTGCAGCGAATTCTATACCAGATGATAAAAGGGTACCATCTTTTTGAACTCTAATAGGCCCTAAAACTTATAGTATAGTTAAAGATCTGGTAGCTCCTAAGAGTACAGCAGAGTGTAGCTATACAGATTTAGTTACAGTTCTAAAAGATCACTATAAGCCTCAAGTGGTAGTGATTTTTGAGAGATTTCAGTTCTATTCTCGAAATCAGGCTGTAGGTGAATCAATTGCTGACTTTGTAGCTAGCCTAAGGAAACTGGCTAGTACTTGTGAGTTTGGCCCTAACCTAACAGAAATGCTACGGGATAGATTTGTCATGGGTTTGAGAGAGGAGGCCACTCAGTGAGAACTATTGACAATTAAAAACCTAACTTTTGATGCTGCAGTTGTACTAGCCACAACTAGGGAAGCTGCTGCTAAGGATGCAAAGGCATTTGGTGATGCGAATTTGATCAGGCCTAAATCTAATATTAACCTAAATAGTAGGTTTACAGGAACTAAGGCTAAGGATAATCCAAAGGTTAGCCAAAGAAACTTTCTAAAAGCAGATCGTTCAAAAAATTGGCCTAAGCAGAGTGCTAAACCTAAAAAACCTTGTACTGGCTGTGGCAAACAGCATTGGAAGATAGACTGCTTTTTCAAGGAGGCAGTATGTTATAAATGTAATAGGGTTTGATATATAGCAAAGGTTTGTTTTTCTAAAATGCATAAACCTCCTTTATCAGCCAACAGTCTAAAGCAGTCACAAATAGGCTCTGAATATATTTTCAGTCAGGATGGCATTACAAATGCTGGTCCTTATATTATAGATGCTACTATAAATAAAGTCAAACTTCCAATGGAACTGGATACAGGTGCAGCTAGAACTATAATTTCTAAGGATTATTTTGCAGAAAAATTCCAAAACTCCATACTACTACATCATTCTAAGGCTACTCTGAGAAAATATAGAAGTGCTGAGATGCCAATAGTAGGAGAAGCTAAAGTTCAAGTTACAATAAATGAAACAAAGTATCACAAACAGTTAACACTTTTAGTGATTGATGAACCAGGTCCTACTCTTCTAGGTAGAGATTGGATTCATGCTCTAAACTTGCCTATTCATAACATTATAGTTGATCATCAATCAATAAATTGTTCTGTAATACCTAATAATATCTCAATTCTTTTAAAGGAATTTCCAGAATTATTTGGGCCTACTCTTGGCATGCTTAAAGATCATAAAGTGTATATTGAATTGGATAATGAAGTCAGCCCTAAATTTTGTAAAGCTAGGCCATTGCCTTATGTTCTAAGAAAAAGGGTAAAATTGGAGCTAGACAGGCTCACTAAGGAAAAGGTTATTGAACTTATATCGCACTCATTACGGGCAGCACCTATTGTCCCTGTGTTAAAACCTAATAAGAGTGTTCGTATTTGTGGGGACTACAAAGTAACTGCTAATAAGGCTATTCTAATAGATAAATATCCTATTCCTAATCCTGCTGATATTTTTAGTAAGTTAGCTGGTAATAAATACTTCTCTAAGCTGGATATGTCAGAAGCCTATGCACAGCTGGAGCTTGATGAAAAATCTGAGGATATCACAACTATAAATACTCACAAGGGTCTATTTCGTTATAATAGATTATGTTATGGTATTTCATCAGCTCCTGGCATTTTCCAAAGAACTATTAGTCGCATATTAGATGGAATTTCAGATGTGGTATGTTACCTGAATGACATCCTTATAAGTTATAGCTGGAAAAACAGAATCAGAACATACGTCTTGTCTAAGGACAGTTTTGCAGAAGTTAGCAGCTGCTGGTTTAACTCTAAATAAGGAAAAATGTATCTGGATAACTAATGAAATTCAGTATTTGGGATTTAAGATTGATTCATTAGGTCTGCATCCAACTAAGGATAAAGTTGATGCTATTTGCAAAGCTCCTGCACCTACTAATGTCACTCAGCTTCAAGCATATCTAGGCTTGCTTACTTTCTACAGGAAATTTCTACCAAATGCTGCTACTACATTGGAACCACTAAATAAATTACTCGGGAAAGACATTAAATGGAATTGGGGTAAAGAGGAACAGTCTAGTTTTCAACAGTCAAAAGAGCTCTTACTCAATTCTCATGTTTTAGTGCATTTTGATCCTAAACTACCTATAGTTGTGACTGCTGATAGCAGCTCATATGGACTAATATGTATTTTTATGTCAAATTTAATTCTAAGAGGGGTTTCGTTTCTGCAACTTTTCCCAAAAATCGCGTTATCATGTTCAAAATTGCGGTTTTCTGTTCTATGTTGAAATACCAAATATTCAATTGAACACAACCTCATATTTTTAACCCTTTGTCATAATTTGTTGCCATTTAGACACATTAACTTTGCTTAACTCTTACACAGGTTTAATACATACATACGTTATTACATACATATGAAAAAAAATTTACTCCATTTGAATCTTTGTAACCATTTGGACGCAGAAGGCGAAGTTCAACATTCTTTCAATAGATGGCTCTGAGCAATTATGCCAGTTATAATTGTGAAGGCCGGTCATCTTTCCAAAGACAAGGCTTACTTGGCCATAGATGGCATGAAAGTCTGGAGGGCCAAGGAGGAAGTAATGGCCTCATCAGTTGAAGCTCTCACGCAGAGGTCAGAGGAGAAGAAGATCTCTGGGATATTCTTTGATGGCAAGCAGGATAGGAACATAAAGGTATTGAAACATGACGAAGTGACAGGGAGATTTCATCCTGGCAAAGTGATCGAGGAGCATTACACTATCACGTGGGAGCCTCAAGGAAAGTACCTCTTCCATTTCACTCCCGAGGAACCTGAGGAAGGAGAAAAGCCTGCTCATAAGATCGCTCAGGGCCTGCATGAGTGGCTTCTGGATCACGGAGCTGATGAGAGCCTTCTAATGATTGGAGGAGACTCTACCAACACCAACACGGGGTGGTCTGGAGGTGCCATAGCCCTATTGGAGAAGATACTGGGTCGCAAGTGCCACTGGATGATCTGTCAGCTCCATGTGAACGAGCTCCCCCTGAGGCACTTAATCATCAAGCTGGACGGCCCTGTAACTCCCCGGTCAGGCTTCAGTGGGCCTATTGGAAAACTTCTTGAGAAAGTGAATGAACTTGAGGTCAACTTCAACTTCAAACCAGTGGAAGGAACTGAAGATATCATAGAGCTGCCAGTAGAGATAGCCAAATCTCTCTCCACAGACCAGCACAACTGCTATCTTCTGATCAAAGCCATCAAGTCTGGAAGTCTCAGTCCACAGTTGGCTGGTCTCAAGTGCGGACCTCTGAACCAATCCAGGTGACTCACTACTGCACAGGCCATCTTGCTGTTGTGGATGAGGGAGCACGGACTGAAGGGGGAGATAGTAAGGAGGCTCGAGGTCCTCGTGAAGAATTGCCTTAACTTCTACTTCAAAATGTACTACGACATCAAAGTGAAGCACCACCTCAAATTTGGTCCTGCACACGTTTTTCAAGCCTGAGGCTGCTGAGGAACCAGACTACCGAGGTCAGGAACATCATCTCTGCTGCAATGATAAGAGAAGCTTACCACGCACATCCTGAGAACATCTTGGCTTCATTCCTGTGCAGTGAGGATGAACATCAGAGAGCTTTTGCTGTGAGCCAGATAGAGAAGATCAGAGAAGGAAGAGACTTTGGTGATACGACAGTGAGGCCCCATAAAAATCCCGAAGTCAATCTGCAAGCCACTTTACCTGAGGATCTCAACAACTGGGAATCAGAGAATATTTACGAGCCTATTTTCACCTGCAAGGTGACCTTGACTGAGCTCGAGGATCTCAGGAAAACTCCACTCAAAGTGGACGCTTTCTCTGTTCATACTCAGTCCTGCGAGAGAGCTGTACAGGAAGTCTCAACTGCTTCCCAAGCTGTGTAAGGTCACGAGAGGAGAGATGGGTGGGTGACAGCCAGGATAGACCATCGAGAAATGCTCCCAGTGATCAGATCGAAGCAGGATATACTTTAGAGCTTTTCAGGTTCGAGTGGCTGATGAAGAGGCTGAAGCCATCGTTAATGCTCATAAGAGCTGAAAGTCCTCATAAGATCATAATATAAGATCTTATGAGGCCACGCTTTTCAGGGATCCAGGAAGAACAGGCGTGTAAACCTACACGTGGAGGTGGCAAGTCTCCCGCTACTCGATCAGAGTAGAGCTGGTGAACCGCGCCTATTCTTTGAAGAAAAACTTAAAATTCTTAAGTTTTACGTGAAATCTAAACATTTTTTCAGCACCCAGAGGTGTTGAAACACGCAAGAAAGCAAGGATGAGGTCAGAAAAGCAGCTTTTAGACTAAATCATATGCATTTGGGTAATGCTGATGCTTTAAGCCGGTTACCTTTAGATGCTTCCATTGAATGTGTCCCAATTCCAGCTGAATGGATTCACCTAGTTGAATTTCTAGGGACAACACCAGTTACAGCTATGATTATTGCTGTGGACTAAATCTGATCCTCTTTTGTCTCATGTTTATCAGATGGTCTCTAGTGGTTGGCCTATGAAGGTGGACAGTTCTTAACAACCTTTCCACCAAAGACGCACAGAGTTGTCTATTCAGGATAGATTTGTCCTTTGGGGGTCTCGAGTTCTTATCCCAGACCTGGGCAAGTCTTTTTTGCTTAAAGAACTTCATTCCGATCATATTGGTGCTACTCGTATGAAGGAACTGGCCCGAAGTTATTTTTGGTGGCCCGGACTGGATAGTGACATCCTTTTGCTTGTGAATTCATGCTCTCAGTGTTTGGGGTTACGTGATACTCCTAAAAAGGGTTTTCTACATCCCTGGGAATGGCTTCCCATCCATGGCACAGAATTCATATTGATTATGCGGGTCCCATCAATCACCACTATCTTCTAGTCATTGTCGATGCTCATTCTAAATGGGTAGAGGTTCTTCCTGCTACATCTATGTCTTCATCCTCTACTATTCGTCTGTTGCGTTCTATTTTTGCCAGATTTGGCCTTCCAGTTAATTTGGTTTCTGATAATGGCCCAAGTTTTACTAGTTCTGATTTTTCTACGTTTTTGTCTTCCAATGGTATTCGTCATGTTCGTACTGCTCCCTACCACCCATCTTCAAATGGCTTGGCTGAGAACATGGTCCGTTCTGTTAAGTCTGTTTTGCTTCATGCAAGGGGGAGGGAATTCGGGTTGCTTTGGATCGCTTTCTCATGAAATACAGGTTGACACCCCATTCTACTACGAGTGTTGCACCGTCCGAATTGATGTTTGGCCGTCGTATTCGCTGTATTTTTTATCTTGTGCGTCCTCGTGATTCTATTTGTCAAAGAGTTTACAGTCGGCAAAAACGGCAAAAACGTGCCTTTGAATCTAAGACTCCTAGGACGCTAGAGCTGCTACCTCAAAATAAGGTCATGATTCGCAATTACTCTCAGGGTCCCAAGTGAGTACCAGCTATAGTTAGAAAGCAGACTGATCCTGTTTCCTACAGATGTGTAACTGAAGATGGTCGAATTCAGAATCGACATCAGGATCAGATTCTACCTCATTCTATGCCTTCCGCTACCCCTACTATTTCTCCTACTCTAGAGCATACACTTATTCCTCCTACTCTAGAGCATACACCTATTCTTACTACTCCAGAGAGTACCACTACTATTCCAACCGAAATGGAAACACAATCCTCTCTGTCACCTGTGGCTGAGCCAGAAGAATCTACTGCACTTGGAGTTCATCATTCTACCAGGGTTAAAAAAGCCCCGGAACGTCTGAACTTGTAGGGGAGGAGTGTGGTGGATTGGTGTGACTAAAAGTCTGCAGATCGACACACCAAAAAAACCCTTAAATAAAAACTAATATTGATCTGGCAGCACTGGTTTTGGTGGATTAGGGCAATATGCAGCGATGATGTTTTGGGATGATCATCAGCGTTGCGATTATGGATGTAGTGTTGATTGTCGTTGTACTATTGTGAACTACTAGCCTATCTAGATATACTGATATAGCTATTGACTAACTAATAGACTGACAACTGCTAGATTAACGACTATTACTGGCTATCTAGAACATTGTCTGGAACTGTTGTTCTATACTTGAAGTGAGTCTATAATTATTTCGTTGTATAACTTAATTCTGGTTATTGTACTGTATCTGTATATAGTGTGTGAACCATAGCCTTATCTACTGGTCACTACAGGTGCAAGCCCAACATTTTGGTTGATTAGTGAGGTGGCGTGTGTGTGTGTATATATATGTATATAGTCTAAAGTCACTAAAGGAAAAAATCACTAAAAGAAAACTGAATGGCAACACAAAGGGATAAACGAAGCAACGCGGGCTGTTCGTTTGTTTTGGCTCGACTAGAGCTTGGTTATTCATATCTGACTAAATCGTTGGTGCTAAGTTTAATTTGGTGATGTTTCTAAGGTGACAAATGGGGTAGAAAGTTATCAATAAATAATAATAGTTAGGGGAAATGTCTATAGCTTCTAAATTAGTAAAGTTAGAGAGTTTAGGTAGACTGCTTTGTGGGCCGCAGGAAATCTATAAATCTATGGTAGTCCCTAAAGAATATCTAATTCAACGCACCGGTAAGTGCCTTTGTTGTTGTTTAGAAACCTAGTAACTTAGCGGGGTCACTAACCCCAAGTTATTACAATTAGCCTTGGCTGCCATTAGCTCATTCCATCCAGAGAGTAACCTAACTTAGACTTTAAAGCTTTTAACCGAGTTAGAGAATAGTATTTACGATGAAAGTATAAATTAAAGTATAAATAGATCTATTCCTAAGCATTAAGCTTAATTTGACTGAGTATTTTGGTTGATTAGCCGAGGCCCCAATTAGCCATTCCATCCAGGGAATAACCTAACTTAGACCTTAAAGCTTTTAACTGAGTTAAAGAAAAGTTTTTAAGATGACTGTGAAAAAACTATATAGGGCTATGGTTTGTTTGCTTGTTACCTTCATCCAGTGGCGGTCCTAGCTTACATGACGCCCTGGGCGAACCTCACCTTCAGCGCCCCCCCCCCCTGTTCGCCAACACACACACATTCGAATCCCCCCAAAATAAAGGACAGACATAACTCTTTCACAAAATAACTTTTTATTGGACTAATTGTTGGAACTTCAGAACCAAAACAAAGACTCAAATTTCTGAATTTTACAAATCCTTCATCACGTAAATAGAATAACTCACTTAAGAGAATGTAATTATGATACTATGAACAGGAAAAATACAAATTAAATTGCACAACTGCCATAAATAAACTAGAGAATCAAATTTCTAAATTGTACAAATGCTCTATCACATAAATAGAATAAGACACTTAAGAGAGGGTAATTATTATGCTACACTTTGAACAAGAAACAAAATAAATTGCACCACAGCACAACTGCCATCTAAAGCCTGACTCTTCTTACCTTCCTTGATGCAAAGTCATGAATTAAATCATCATATGAAATCTGCTCAGCAATTGTATGATTTATACTGATGATGGCCAGACCGGTAAGGCGTTCCTGTGACATAGTTGACCTCAGGTAGGATTTGATGAGCTTCAGCTTTGAAAAGCTCCTCTCTGCTTCAGCAACAGTGACTGGAAGAGTAAGACCAATTCTGAGAGCAGTCCACAAATTTGGATATATTTCAGAGAGCTCCCTTTCATGGATAAATGTCAGCAGTTCAAGCAAGGATATGGTCTTTGATGGCAAGTCAGGCAAGTTCTTCAGCTCCTGTGCAAGCTCTCTGCCATCCAAGTCAGATTGTCCCTTAAAGTGTAGTGTAGTACTAAGGTTCACACATTGTTCTGTCAGCTCCTCAAATGTGAGATTTTGGAAATGTGTCAGCACTCCAAACTTCTCTCCCACAATTTCCAACGTGGAAAATCTTTCCTGAATGGCTGATGTTGCAGCATCAACCACTGCATTGAAAAATGTCACCTCCAGCTTCTTCAAAGCATCAATCAAGGGCTCATCAGATGCTTCATAGGAGAAGTGCCGCTTTGTGGACCTCAGCCGTTTTTGTTTTAACACAGCCTCCACATTCATTTGTTCACAGATATCTGTGGCTGCCATTTGTGCAGCCACAAAACCTGTTGCCCTGTAATTGCGGAGACCTCTCTCTGTTTTTTTTAGGAGATTTACTGCAACATCAACGTGCATGCTAGGAGACTGCATCTGCTTGCTCACATGCTGAATTTGGCACAACAGGTCATGCCACACCACTGAACAAATGGCGAAGCGGTATGACCCAACCTCCTCTGACAGAGATTGAGCCTCGACCTTTATTACAGAGTCTTTGGTGTGGTCCCTCACCTCGATCAGTGCATCTCTCACTGCAGCTGCCTGATATCTCAGGGGCTCCACACTCTTGATCTTGCTTTCCCACCTTGTATCAGACCACATCTTCAATGTGATGTTCACATGTTTTTTCAAAATGGCCCATCGTTGTGTGGAGGCTGAAAACAAGTTGTAAAGCTTCTGCAAGATGCCAAAGTAACTTGTGGCATCAATAGATCCCTTAGCAGCATCGGCCACAAGCAAATTCAGAGAATGAGCCCCACATGGAACAAACAGAGCTCTGGGATTAATTTCTAGGAGCCTGGATTGAACACCCTTGTTTTTTCCCCTCATGTTGGCCCCGTTGTCGTATGATTGTCCTCTACAGTCCATGAAAGGAACTTTTAGCTCCTCCAGTCTCTTCAGAATCAGAGATGCCAAATGTTGACCAGTGGACTCCTCTGCCTCCAAAAACCCCATGAAATGTTCCTTTATATGGGGCTTCCCCTCCAGTGACACAACCCGAATCACAACTGACAACTGTTCAGTGTGGCTGATATCTGGAGTGCAATCTAGAATTATTGAAAAAAACTTTGATTGTTTGATGTCGCTCACCATTGCTGAAATGGTCTTGCTGCTCGACAAATCAATGAGTTCGTTTTGTATGTGGTGGCCGAGGTAGCTGGTGTGACTGGAGGTCCCTTTTTGGACACGGTTAATGTGCTCTTGCATTATAGGATCAAATTGTGCCATCAGTTCAACTTCTTTCAGAAAATTGCCATTTGATGGTGAGAACAATTTTTCTGTATGTCCCCTTAGTGCCAAATTCCTAACTGCCAGAGAATGCACAATAGCAGTGAGACGTGTCAGCACCGCTCTCCATCTCAACTTCTCAGCCTCCAGAAGTGCCATCTCCTGCTTGTCAATGGTCTCCCCCTTTCTCATCCTCACTGCCAGTTCTTTCCAGATTTTCATAGAATTTAGGTGTTCTGAACTGTTGTCATGTGATGTGAGCAATGAGCTTGCATGCTTCCAGTCCGAGAGTCCCAAACTTGTTAAATTTATTTTCCTCTTGGAAAATAATGTACAACAGAAACAGAAAAGGCTGTTGTTTTTTAAGGAATAGACCAACCAACTTCTGGTTATATTTTCCCCACTAACCAATGACTTCCTGAAGTATTGATGGTGGAAACTTCTTCCGTCACTGTCGTTTCTAGGGAATACAAAGTCAGATGGTACTTGACTTGGTCCCCTGGAAACCAGTTGTGTCCGAATTCTCTCAGTCAGAACTGAAGGCCAGTTAGCAGGGTCGGTGGACAGAGACTCATCCTCAGGAGGCGATTCTGCTCCAGGCATTTCTAATAGAAAGAACAAGAGCATTACTCATTAGTATACACACCTAAGTTAGATAACACATTATTCACAGCACTTTGTTATGGTGGTGGTGTTATGGAATTATGGTGGTGAAACACCACACATACCCAGTAACCCAGACCCAGTGATAATAACATTATAATTTATAACTGTTTGCAAAATGCTTTGCAGGGATGCACACACATACACATACACACACACGCACACACTCACAGACATATGTGCACACAAACTCACCTGAAGAGTCCTGCCGGGGAGAAGTAGAAGCAAATGGGTCTTCATCCTCAGGATCAGACTGCATTTGTGGAGACATATGTGAGGCTGAGGAGGTAGATGGCTCCTCAGCCTCAATAATGGCAGAAGTAGACGGCTTCTCATCCTGGCTAGTGGCAGAGGGTGTTCCAAAATATTTCAAAAGTGCCCCTGCAAATAGTAAAATAGAACATAACAGACCAATGCATGAATAGGCTAGTACAATTAATTTAACATGTTATTAAGCACAATTTATTAAACTTTTAGAATAGGAAACAAATGAATAATACAACCTCCTTGGTTAATGGCTAATTATATACATAATAGTACACTTCAAATGACTCAGAAAGCTATATCACAAAATAGCAGTGCAATATAGCAGTGAAGAGTAGATGACATAGCTCTATACCTTTATCTTTTGCTCGTTTCTCCTCTTCTTCTTTCCTCTTTTTTCTAAACTGAGCACCTGATAGCTTTGACCTCTTCTTATCCATTTGCGGTTATTTGACAGACCTTAGTGGCTTAGTGTGAAGATTCGTTCTGTAATAAATAATATACATTTCACTATTTAACCAAACCCAGAAAAATAACATTACATATGTTAAAGTATGGGCCTTTATTCCCAATAATATTAATCTGGAAGCATTTTGCATTGTTTAGGTCTTTTATGGGAAGGTTTATGGAAAATGCAATAGATGGTTTTTTTATTAATAAAAATATATTTATTGATCTTTTATTATTTATTTTATTTTATTTTTTATTTTTATTTATTTCTTTATTTATTTATTCTTATTTTTATTTTTATTTTTTTTGCAGGCGCTCATGCCGCCCCTCCACAAATGCCGCCCTGTGCGGCTGCCCATATTGTCCATATGAGGAACCGCCACTGCCTTCATCCATTGAAAATTTCCAGCAGATTTCAGTGGCGAGTTAACGACAAAAACCCTACGGTTTCTCGTTAGAGAGTTATGTATGTGGGGATCTTCAAATGACCTCTTTATGTACAGGGCCGGATTAAGCATTGTTAGGGCCGGGGGCAATGAATATTTTCGGGCCGGTGTCACTAGAAAAACACAATTCTTTACCTGATACATCATACATGAGTGATGTGATCAGCTGACTAGGATCGATCAACCGAAAACGAAACAAAAACAAAGATGTGATCACAGAAAATGTATACTTTGTTCACGTAAATGGGATACTAAACTAGGTTTTGTAGAAGCGGAATCTAGAATTTTTTTTTCTTCCTCACGGTCGACCAATTATTTCAACGGTAGATTATAGCGTTTACATAGTTTCTTGGGGCCGGGGGCAAATGCCCCCTTTGCCCCCATTATAATCCGCTACTGTTTATGTATTGTTTTTGGTGGTTAATGTTAAATTTATTTGCCTTTGGTATTTTAGTGACAACCGTATTTCTGTTCATTTGCATAAGAAATGAAGGTCATATTCAGGTTAATATGTTTTAAATGCCACAGTCCATTTTGTCAGTTGTATTGTTGCCAGTTGTTAAAAATAAATAAATAAATAAATAAATAATAAATAATAAACTTAAATTTTTGCAAACAATATTTCAATATCTACGAATATCTATAAAAAATGGACTCAATGGTGACTGTTCTCCACACGAAAACCAGTGTGCAAGTTAACATGGCAGAGGAAGAAAACAGAAACCCATGTCTAAAATGTGCATTGGACTGCAACCTACATGCATTAAGATGTGATGAATGTGACTATGGATACACTGTAGTTGTAGTGAACTACCTATTTATTTTTTATTTCCTCCTCCTCCTTCAAAATTCAAAAAGAAAATTCTCATGCTTTAGATGTGCTCATCAAATTTGCGATGACTATGATAGGCAATTTGAAGAGCTTGAAGTAGAACTGGCAGGAGAATTACAGGAGGAGGAAATTATCATTGCCAATGCAGAGCTTGCTGAAAAAGTGAGAAACCCTCAGGATGAGACCCTAGAGAGAGTGAAATTGCAAGCAAAAAGGGCACCAAAAGAGACAAAACAAGAACAAGAAATAGACATTAAGACCTTCAACAAAGTGAACAACCCCACTATACAGTCACCAAAAAGCCAAAAGTGAAAACAAGAAGCCAGTATGCAAGTATTACAGGAGGGACTTGTGTAAATATGGACTTAAGGGAAGAGAATGCCCATTTGCTCACCCACCACTCTGAAAAAAATTTATAACTGATGGTAATGGCATTTCTGGATGTAGATCCAATGCAAGATGCCCCTATCTTCATCCTCAAATCTGCCAGAGCTCATGGTGGGAAAGTTGTTGTTTTAAAGAGAACTGCAATTTGGCTCACCTGAAGGGAACAATCCGAATGCAACCACATCAAAATCAATGGAGAGAATACCAGGATAGTGAGCCTGCTATCCATCAGCACTGGCCCAAGGGATGCAAGAAAACCCAAGATCAAATACCATTCCTCCACTCAGATCTTATGCTGATGTAGCGGGTCCAGGTAAGCCCACTGGTGACAATAGTACAGCAAGCAACCATGAAACCCCATTGGGGTTTTATCACCTCATGAAACAAATACAAGACATTCAAAGCTCACTTGGGCTCCTCAAAAGCAAATGAGAACCCCAGCAGGAACCCTACAAATGCCCTACATGTGAGAGATGAAGCAAATGGCTCCACAAATGTATCAATAATTTACTTAAACATCCAGGGCCTTTACCCAAACTCAAACCATACCAAAGTACCTTACCTAAAGAGCCTAGTGGAAAACACTACTAGCAAAGTTATAGCCCTCACATAAACACACCTGAACCCCATGATCATTAGTAGTGAAATTGCAATCAAAGGGTATACCACCCATAGATGTGACAAAGAAGACCGTCTAAATGGTGGTGTCCTGACGTACATCCCTGAAAACATTCAAAGTGAACTGCTAATGGCATACTCAAATGGAGCCTGTGAATTCCTAATCATCATGCTCAGTATAAATAAAGAAGACATAATACTAGTGAATATCTATATCCTCCCAGATAGCTCCCATCTAGAGCTCACTGAAGTTCTGGAAAAAAATCGGTCAATGCCCAACTATTATAGACTCAACAAGAGATTTAATCATTACAGGAGACTTTAATCTCCCAAATTGCACCTGGAACCAATATGGTGGTATGAAATCAGGGACAAAAAGGTCCAAATCAAAACACCTGAATGAGTTTATGGAAAAACTACTCCTAGTACAGCATGTTTACTGACCAACTAGAAAAAATAATATCCTAGATTTAGTGCTGACAAATAATGCAATGACAATTGACCACATTATTATAACACCAACTATACACTCCGACCACAATGTCATGCACATATTCACAAACTTGTCTCTCCACAAATGTAAGCAAGACCCATGCCAAATGGACTTGCCATACTCTGACCTAAACCTGCACAAGTCAGACTGGACATCAATAAATAACTGCCTGGGAGAAATAAACTGGGAAGATGAATTAGAAAACCTAGAACCAGAAGAATGCTGGCGTAGAATACAATACCTGCTATCATCAGCATTATACAAGCACACGCCAAAGAAAAAACGATATTGCAAAGAAGCACCTGATAAAAGAATACAGATACAGAAGGACACCTCTGAGAAAGAGCACAAAGCAATTAAGTGATACAAGACGTAGTAACATCCGGAAACAGATACTGATGTTAGAACTTAAAATAAAGGAGTCAACCATAAGAGAGAATATTGATAATGAACAAAAAGCTATTGGCACTATAAAGGAAAATAGCAAATTCTTCTTTAGCTATGCTAAATGCAAACAGTTATCAAAACGAGCATTGGCCCATTGCTTGCTAAAGATGGACTAGCTCTCGCATCTAATCCATAGGAAATGGCAAACATTCTATAATCTCAATATGCTTTAAGCTGGAGTATCCCTGTAGTAGCTAAGAAAATAAAAAATACAGCATTTTTTTGATAGAGAAGAAAATGACCAAGACAGACCATTATTGGAAGATATACAAATAACCACTAGAGATATACAACAGGCAATAACAGAACTACCAGGGAGTTCAGCCCCTGGTCCAGACGGAATTGGAACCAAGGTTCTTAAGGAATGCAAACATACTTTATCTCTGCCTTTGAAAATCCTGTGGAGATCCTCACTGGACACCAGTAGAATACTACCAATCATGAAACAAGCAAATATTAACCCAATCTACAAAGGAGGCAAAACAAAGGAAGCCAAGAACTATAGGCCCATATCCTTGACTTCTCATATTATCAAAATATTTGAGAAAGTCCTGAAAAGCCACATTGTCAATTTTATAGAAAATGAACATCTCTTAGAAGACTTTCAACATGGCTTCAGACAAAAGAGATCCTACCTTACTGAACCTCTAGACCATTTCAATACAATCCTACAACATTTGGGAGAAAACCACAATGTTAATGTCATCTATCTAGACTTTGCAAAAGCCTTTGACAAGGTTGACCATGATATATTATTCCATAAACTAAAAGAATTTGGTATTTGTGGAAAAATAGGAAAATGGATCCATGCCTTTCTCTCTGACAGAAAACAAATAACAATTGTAAATGGAGCAAGATCTATAGAAAAGAAGTGATTAGTGGAGTACCGCAAGGTACAGTACTGGGACCAATCCTATTCATTATAATGCTAAACAATATAAACTGTAACCTAGGAAGCTTCCTCCTGTCATTCGTGGATGATACCAGAATACTAAGACTATATATGCATGGGCAGATGCAAACAATATGGCCTTCAATGAAGACAAATTTGAACTAATTAAATATGGACCAAATAAATACCTGAAAGAACAATTCAGCTACACTGGACCCACAGGAAAAGATATTGTACAAACTGATCATGTAAGGGATATAGGGATTACATTATCTGAAGATGCAACATTCAACAGGCACATTGACAAAGTAACCTCATCATGCAAACAACTAATAGGATATATACTGAGGACATTCAGAACTAGGGATAGTATGACCATGTTTACCCTGTGGAAATCACTTGTTCTTCCGCGCGTTGACTACTATTCTGTTATGGTTTCCCCACAAACAGAATGAATTAAAAAAAATTGAAGGCCTACAAAGAACCTTTACCTCATATATTAAACAAACTGATGGGCAACAGGTGAGTAAAAACAAATTAAACTACTGGGATAGGCTCAGAGACCTTGACCTTCATTTCATAGAGAGGAGGTTTGAGAGATACGTACACCCACATCTACACCTGGAAAATTCTAGAAGGGCTTTCAGTTGCCCCCAATACTGAACCAATTGTGCCCACCTTGACAAGAACTGACAGAATGTGTCAAAAACATCACCTCCCACCAAACAGTCTGGGAAGGATTCAAACCCTTCAATATAATAGTATCTCTAGGCAGGGTTCTCGCCTGTTTAACTCCTTGCTTCAGTACCTTAGAGATATAAGCGCAGTCTCAGTAGATACTTTTAAAAAACACTTGGACATGTTTTTAGCCAACATACCCGACCAACCCACAGTGCCAAGGTATTCCTCTGCCAGACCAGCCCCCACAAATTCAATAGGGGACCAAATTGTATGGCAGGAGCAAGAGAAAAGAAGGGTGGTAACCCCATCGTGGCCCCGCCTCAGGAGACGCTGAGCGGACTTTGTGGGAGCAGCACACCCTTGAGGCAGAAGCGCTTCAAGGTAAATTCAAAGTAAATGGGCTGGACCTGTAAATCAAAATAACTTTTTGAGGTAGTTTTAGTCGCTTTATTTCAATTTGTTACTCATTTTTTGTGGAAACTATTGTAGGAAATAATAATAACAACATATATATATATATATATATATATGAATAGAAACGACGTAAATAAGGAGCGTCTCTGCACACGGGGAAGAGAAATAACGAATAAATGAAAAATGAGGCGAACCGCCCGGGAATCGAACCCAGGGCCTTCCAATTGCCGGTTGGATGCGCTACCATTACACTACGGACCTCGATCAATCATAAATCGAAATTCTCCTACATAGGGCAGAAACCAATGCCCTGAGAGGGCACCCTCGCAAATCGTGAATATGTGCATTTAACTGCAATGACCACGCAGTATATAAATGAATAGAAACGACGTAAATAAGGAGCGTCTCTGCACACGGGGAAGAGAAATAACGAATAAATGAAAAATGAGGCGAACCTCCCGGGAATCGAACCCAGGGCCTTCCAATTGCCGGTTGGATGCGCTACCATTACACTACGGACCTCGATCAATCATAAATCGAAATTCTCCTGCATAGGGCAGAAACCAATGCCCTGAGAGGGCACCCTCGCAAATCGTGAATATGTGCATTTAACTGCAATGACCACGCAGTATATAAATGAATAGAAACGACGTAAATAAGGAGCGTCTCTGCACACGGGGAAGAGAAATAACGTTATTTCTCTTCCCCGTGTGCAGAGACGCTCCTTATTTACGTCGTTTCTATTCATTTATATACTGCGTGGTCATTGCAGTTATATATATATATATATATATATATATATATATATATATATATATATATATATATATATGAGGTGACGTGTGTGTATATAATGTATATAGTCTAAAAGTCACTAAAGGGGAAATATCACTAAATCTAAGCTGAATGGCAAAAGGAAGGCATAAACGAACCAACGCGGCTGTTCGTATTGTTTTGGGCTAGCCTAGAGATGTTTTTTCCTATCTGACCTAATCGTTGGTGCTGAGTGTAATTAGGTGGTGTTTCTAAGGTGACAAATGGGGTAGGAAGTTGTCCGTACTTAAGCATAGTTAGGGGTAATGTCTATAGCTTCTAAATTGGTAATGTAAGAGGGAGTTAGGTAGGCTGTTTGTGGGACACAGGAATATAATGGTAGGCAGTGGCGGATTTAAGGTGCGCGGGGCCCTAGGCCGGTTGGAGTGCGGGGCCCCAAACTACGCAAAGCTAGCTTAATTAACTGAAATTAAGATTTACACCCCCATCCCCCAGTGGTGACCTTACGGGGCCCTCAAATCAATGGGCGAGCGAAGCGTTAAAATAAATTTACTTTTTAAACAATATTCAATTTATTGATAATTAATTAGCCAAATGACCATTTCATAGTTGAACATTACACATTTGTTTTTTTGAAGCTTAACAATAAAAAATAACTATAATAATACACCATTAACAAAAAAAACTATAATAATACACCATTAACTAAAGAGAATACCACTTGACTGACATGCAAATGATGCAATGAGTGGGTTTTGTTTATTGCAGGCAATTTGTACGGTACACTTAACTATTTCTCAGTCAAAAAAGATTTTTTTCTAGCCTTCTTACTTGCAAACTGTTTGATGACATCAGTAAAATCAAGCACCCTTAATTTCTCATGCTCAATGCTCAACAGGGTGAGTGAAGACAAACGGTCCTGCCCCATGGTGTTTCTTAGATAATTCTTGACTAGTTTCATCTTGGAGAATGATCGCTCCCCAGTGCAGTTTGTGACAAACATGCAGAGATAGAGTCGTAATACAATTTCAACATTAGCAAATGTTTCTACCATGTCATGTCTGTGAATTATCTCATACATTTCTAGTTCAGGATTTTTTGCAGCCTTTGCACCACCTGATGAAGGAGCACTTTCAGGTGAATCTCTTGGAATGGATTTCATAAGGTGTGCAAACTGCAAAAGCTCCGACTCCAATCCAGCCTCCAAGTCCTTAGGATATGAAGACACAAGCTTTTCAGCAGATGCTTTAAGCTCAGTGTTCGTTTTGTTTGAGATCTCTGATAAAAACCCAAATTTCTCTCGAAGGTCGCTGTAAGCAGCAATGCGTTGTTGTAGGGCAGCACAGAGCTTGTCAATGATGGGCAAGAATGCAGTCACTCTAAACTTGTCTCTCCCTGTCAGCATAACATCCTCCGCGGAGTCTAGTTCATCGTGGTGACGCTTGCGCTTCCTAATACGCTGCGTGTCGGCGTAGTATGCATCATTACTCGTCACATCACAGGGATCACACTTAGCCATAGCTTTTGCTTCAAAGTCATCGAACTGGGATCTCAGGTCTTTAGCAAATTGTAAAAGAGACTCTAGCAGTGTGACAGCTGTGTTGAGGGAGAGCCCAGATTTTTGCAGCTGGATACTGCTACTCTGAAACCTTTCCAATACTGTATCCCAAACTTCAAGAAGAATCACTGTTTCAAGTTTTTTCAAACCTTTGAGAAGACCACTTGCTTCAGCTCTTGTTTCAGCTGGCTGATTCTGATCTGAGAATAACTCTTCCAGAACAATGATGTTCTCTTTGTGTGCTCTACTGAGAGCAGCTACAGCATCTGCTCGTGCTGACCAACGAGTGTCTGAAAGTATTTTATCAACTTTCAACTTCTTATCTTTATTAGTCTCTAGTACCTCACGGTGTCTCCTCCAACGATAAGTAGATGCAACAAGAAAGGAGTACATATTTTGTACCAGAGCAAACAATGACACTGCAGCAGGACAGCTTTCTGCAGCACACTTAGCCACCAAGTTTAAGGAATGAGCCATACATGGTATGTACTCAGCTTCACTACACTCATTCTTGATTATCTGTTGGGTCCCCAGATATTTACCAGACATGTTGCTGGCATTGTCATAGGACTGTCCTCGGCAGTCGATAACTGGAATGTTCTTCTCTTTAAGAAAATCAAGAACAGTTGTAGCAATATCTCTGCCAGTGTGGCTTAGCATGGGAATAAACTGCAAAAACCTTTCAACTGGACCTGTAGTAGGCAGTACATAGCGGATTGTAAAAGTAAGTTGATCCATGTGTGAAATATCAGGTGTGGGGTCAACAGAAATTGAGAAGTACTTTGCTGTTTTTACTTCATCTGTTATTGAGGACATAACCTTTTCTGCCATTATTCCAATGACTTCCTCAGAAATGACATGGGACAAGTAGGAAGTATGACCACTACCTGTGTTTGCGTGTTTCTTGATATGTGCTGCCAAGAAACTGTCGTATGTGCTCAGCAGCTCTAGAATCCCAAGATAGTTTCCATTGTGTACTGATCCAATTACTTCATCTTTACCTCGAATGGCTAGCCCGCGTTCGCAAAGTAGCTTTAAAACATCTACACACCTCCTCAATACTGCTTGCCAGTACTCGCATTCACTTTCATATTGTTGTACTAGATTAGAGTCAATACGGGCACCCGCAGTCTTTCGATATATCATTTCGACCATACTTTTCCTGTGCTGATCTGACCTACTGTGAGATTCTATGACATACCTAGCGTTCTTCCAACCATTGAAGCCAGTTGTGAATGAGCTTTCCACCTTTGACATAAGCTTGCAAGCAAAACAATACACTTTACCAGTTGTTTTAGAGTAACAGAGCCATTTAAGATTAATTTCTTGGCCAGATAATGAATGAGTTCGAGTGAATAATGTCTTTGTACAATGACGGGTTCTGTTTAGCTCTTTCACAGCTGACTCTTTGAAGTCACCATCACAGTGTCGACATTCTGCGCTTCCCTTTTTCAACCAATAGTCACACACATTTTCAGTAATTATTTTAGGCCATAATCCAAGATCCGTTTCAAATCCTTGTTCAGTACCGGTATTCATAACTTTCACTTCCTCTTGTGTCTCCTCACTGTCACTGTGTTCAGGTTCAATTGCGCTAACTACACTAGGTTCAGTACTAGTTGTGGCTTCTCCAGTTGTTTCAGGCGTAATTGGTGTCTCTACTGATTCAGATTCAGTTTGACCGGATTCAGTTTGAGTTTGTGATTTTGCAGATTCAGATACTGTTGGATATGTCAACCATTGAGTTATTTTTGGTAGTTTTTTTACTCTTTGGTTTACGTCTGCCTTTTCTTGTCGTTTAACACTTTATACTTCCTCCCTTGATCACGATCACGACTTGTTGATTTCTCCATTGTGCCTCAGTGCAGCCTCACTGCCTTATCCTGAAACATAAAAACATAAAAAACAAACTATTTACACTTGACCCTCGGTTTATTATTAATTAATACAGTTTAATTAATTAATTAAATACAGACACTAAACAGTTGTTCGGGTGAAAAAGTCGCTTTATGGGAAAAGTCGCCAGCCCCCACCAGTGGCGACTTTTTCCTTAAATATGTATAAAATGTATTTATTATGAATCTAAGCTAAACTGACCTAACCTAGCCTAAGTACGTTTCATATAAAAAAATTAATTACATTAATTTAACATTTTTCAACTTATTTATGTTATTATAAAGCTGACTAAAACTCCCCCATCCCCATTTATTGACTGGCGACTTTTTCGAGATACGACTTTTACCATTACTTACCACTAAACACACTCACATGTGCACTCCACAGCGGCCTGAATAGAACTAAACTCCCGCCAGCAAAGAGAGTGATACCATAATTATCACTAATCATTAATCAATTGTATTATTTATAGTGGAATCCAACATTATAATTATATGTGAGGGCGCGGGGCCCTCACAGGCGCGTGGCCGTAGGCCATGGCCTACTCGGCCCCCCCCTAAATCCGCCACTGATGGTAGGCTCCCAAAAAAATATCTAATTCAACGCACCGGTAAGTGCTTTTGATTGTTTGCTAGAACCTAAGTAACCTAACTGGGGTGTCTACCCCACGATATCACAATATATATAATGTGTGTGTGTGTGTTTGTAGTTGGGGGTGGTATGACGTCATGTTACTCTGCGACTTAATTAGTTTGTTGGTTTCTGTTCTGGCTATTTTTTTTTCTAATTGGATTCAGTTTGGTGGTGTTTGTGATAGAATTATGATGTGCCATTCATGTGGGTTTGACTTTGAGAACTTGATTCGTCATGCGCCCAAGATGAAGACAAAGCATTGGATGTTTTCATCAATTACGGCGTTATTCTCTCATCCTTAACTTGCCCGAAATGTGACAGTGAGTGCCTAATATGAAAAAATCAGAAGATATTTAGGTGAAATAACAAATATTAACCTGTTAGGTTAATTGAATGCCTGGTTAGGACAACTGTACGTCCTTGATGATTGGTTAGGTTAAGTCTTGGTATTTTCGTTAGTTTAAACAAAAATGACGAGCGCAAACTTTTCTGGTTAATTTTGAGGTGAACGTGTTTGGTTCTGCTTTATTGTATAAAATGTAGTCAAAAATACATTTTTCAAGTGTATTTTGGTGTGCTTTGTTCGAATATGACCTTCATTTCTTGTGCAAATTGAACAGAAATACAGTTGCCATTGCATGACCCAAACACATATTTATGTTCATTTGCACAAGAAATGAAGGTTAATATTCGTTTTAATGCTTTGTTCGTTGTCGATAGAAGGAGACATTCTATGACAATTTAACATATAAATTCATATTCAGGACACCTTGAAACCTCAGGGGAACTGATAAAAATTAAGGAAATGTAATAATTATTTTTTACGGAAAAAAAAAAATTTAGACATAAAAAGCAGCCATCATAGGCCATTGACCGAGTGTTTACCTCTTTCCACTAAAATTTTGCCGGTCCTCGTCCTCTCCAGTTTTATGGGGAGACATCTCGTGGCAAAATTAGGAAACATAGGTCAAATCAGCCAATTAAATCTGGTTTTTGTTTCATGTTACCTTATCCGACCAATCAGAGACGTGCATTTTGAATCTCCATAATGCATACTCATTCCAAAGTCATTATTTAGTTCGGTTTTCGCTATGGTTTGTCTGGGGTGTCATTTGGATTACTTATAAAAAATGGTGCTGAAGTTTTCTTTACCAGTCACGGTGTTTTACCTACTCGTGTAATTTGTCCACAGTGTGGTCATGAATGTAATTATAGAGAAGTTGCTGACCAATATTATTGCAGAAGATTGACTAGGGACGAGCGTGGCAGACAGGGCCGGACTTTCACCTGCTGAGGCCCTAAGCTATATGAAATTTGAGGCCCTTCTCTAAAAAAATTCGGGTAAAAAAATTTAAAATAATTATGCATGATTATTATTTATTAATGATTACAAAATTAAATTAGTTAGAAAATGTTCCTTTTAACTAATTAATTGATTTATTCCATTTGCCGCATAGAAAATAATTACTGCCCTTAACAATTAGCAAGTATTCAGTACAAATATTTAAACAAAACTAAATTTAATAATAATCCCCTTTTTATTTAAAAAGCTGCTCTGTCACCTTGTCACGACCTCGTGCATTATGAGCTTGAGTGTATCACTTAAACATTGTGTAAGTCTTTAAAACTTAATGTACCATACAGTTGTCGAAGTATTTTACAATTGTTGTCATTATTACTATAATTATTATTTTTTATATTAATGTTAATGATAAAGAAAAATAATATATATATATATATATATATAATTTTTGATGAATTAGTGTTAAAGAATAAAAACTAATGATAAAATAAAAATATATTTAAAAAAATGAGGCCCCCGAGGGTGTGTGGCCCTAAGCTATAGCTTATTTAGCTTATAGGTAAGTCCAGCACTGGTGGCAGAAAAAAAAAGTGTTCCTTCTCTGTTTCCCGTCGAAAGGGCACGTTGATTGAAAAATCCCACCTCAAACTGTGGCAAAACTTATTGTACGTTGGGTTATTCTTGACAAAGCGTTCGACACAGCTAGATGCACAACTCTATTTAGCGTTGGCTTCCGAGAGTGCGGTTAATTGGAGGAGTTTTTGCTTCGACGTCTGTGAGCATTGGCTAGTAGGGTAGGTTGATTTTGGAACTTAGTCAGGGGGCTTAATCCAAAAAATCACCCCGATTGTTCCCGTTGTTCCAAAAGTACCATTTTTTTACCAGGGGTAGATATGACCATAAGCATTCATTTTTTTGCGGGAGCCAACATGGGCTCTCCCTGTGGCGGCCATTATGGACGAATCCAAGATGGCCGCCATCTGGTCTGACATTGGGCGATAAAATAACAACCAATCATAGTAGAACAGCAAATAATGACACTTTTTGTATGTTTTTGAGTATAGAGAATCCAGTTCTGATATTTGTTTTTTAATTCAAGATATACGTCAGGTCGTATATATCCACATTTGATATTATTTTATAAGAAATGTACATTTTATGTCAATTGAATCATGATACATAATTATTGCACTTAGATTTGTGGTTGTAACAGCTATATTAACTTTTACATTGGATTTCTAATGACATTTTGTCCACTATTAATCTATTTTTTATTATTTTTGCAGGTGTTGGCATACCTGTATTCCTCTGAAGCAAGTCTATGCGGTGGTGGTCTTCTTCACATTCTAGTCTCTTCAGGCCTGCAGATATGAAGATCTCGTTAGTGTGTAGTTAGTAGTGTGTAGTGTGTAGTAGAACATTAATACCTCAACATGTCTACTAACATAACTGGAATTAATTGGACACTGTGTTGCCTATGTCAGTCCAGCAAAGACGAGGCATTACAACAGCCAAAAGAACAGGGATATTCATCTCTTGAAAGAGATCTGAATGATTTTGTGCAGCTCAATGCTGTTCCATCTGGTATCAAGGTTAGTGAGCTCGATGATGGCTCAGGAATTGCAGCAACCCTTCAATCACATGCTGCAGTGTATCATAAAAGTTGTAGGAGTGCATGCAACAGTTACAGGGTAAAGCGGGCACGAGGAAAAGTGGCCACGCAAGATGAATGTGCAGCTGGGATAAGTCCGAAGAAACTCAGATCAAGTTACGGATCACCTCCAGAAACATTATTCTGCATCATATGTCTGGGTGAGGATCAGCATGATCTTCATAGAGCCTTAAGTGACAACATTGATCAAAATCTGAAGAATTGGGCAAAAACAACTAACAACTGGCATTTATATGGGCGCTTGACTGCAGGTTCTGATGTACATGCAATGGATGCATGTTATCATGTACAATGCTATTGGCGGCTTCGTGATGGAGCTCGTGCAGTTGAACATCGATCTTCAAGTGAACCCAAGCCTCCCCCATTTGATCCCATGGTCATAGCACAGTTAGTGGCATTTGTGGATGACTCTCAGTCTGAGGTCCACAAGTTGTCTGACTTACGGGAAATGTACAAGATAATGATGTCAGATCTAGGACATCCCTGTTCTGGTAGAGAACCTCATGCAACAAGATTGAAAGACCATCTGCTTGAGCATCTTCCTGAGTGGGCTTCCTATGCACAGGGGAGAGATGTATTCATTAGCCACAAGGCAAAAGTGGGTGCTGTGCTAGAACAAAACTATCATTCCTCACAAATCAATCAAGATGAAGCTGTGTTATTGATACGTGCTGCTATGGCACTACGAAAGCGAATCCTTCAGAAACAAGAGCCATTTAATGGTTCATTCTCTCCACAATGCCTGATGTCCCCCATAGAAGAAACACTGTCACAGATACAGGAAGTTGGCCAAGCCCTTCATGAGGAGTATGTAAAGACTAGGCTGGACAAAGGGACAGTTCCTATATCAAACACTATAAAGAAAAACAATGTGTACACATTCAGCAATCGGCCAGACCCACGCAAGAAGAGTAGCAAAGTGGGGGTACAGAAGCAAAACACAGTGCTCATTACTCAGCTATTCCTGTCTCTACAATCACGTCCAGATGCGGATATGACAGAATTTTTCACATACGAGAATCAGCGAGAGCCCCCTTCACTCTCAGACCGAGGTTCACTCAGAGCTGGAAATAAATCAGACATTTTTGCATGTGTCAATGCACCAACTGGATCTGCCAATCCTGCTAAACAAGTGACAGTTCAGTTGTATGACATGGCCGCCATCATCCACATTGTGCGTCCAAGTAGAGCATCAACATTTGCTGAATATGTATCTCTACACATCATACCTTTCATTAAAGCACAGATGACTGACACAGTTGAGCGCGTCGATGCCGTGTGGGATACCTATCCTGAAGACAGTCTGAAATCACTTGCACAGCAGCGGCGTGGTTCAGGAGCACGTACTCGACTTGATCCAAATAATGATGGTACCACACCCATTCCCAAACGAGACTGGCAGTCATATTTGAAAAATGTGGAAAACAAGAAGGAACTGTTCGTCTTTATCAGTAAACAGCTGATCAAGATTGACATGGGTGGAAAACTCCTCCTCAGCACTGAATTAGAAACTGTGCTCTCCAATAAAGCATTTGATATATCGGCTCCAACCATGCAACCACACAGAGGCAGATACGCGGATCATTCTGCATCTTGCTCACGCATCATCTCAGGGTCACAAGAAAGCATTCACCCGCACTGTTGACAGTGACATAGTCGTTCTTGCCATTGCTTTCTTTCAACAGCTTGACCTAACAGAACTCTGGATTGGTTTTGGTAGTGGCAAATATTACCGAGACATCCCAGTGCACAGCATTCAATCACAGCTTGGTCCATCAAAGTCGCTGGCTCTACCTCTGTTCCATGCACTAACAGGCTGCGACACTACGTCTCAGTTTCTTGGATGTGGGAAGAAGACAGCATGGACTGCATGGAATAATACACCAAACTTAACTGAAACCATGATCAAATTGACTGAAGACCCCGAGTCCTTCAGTCTAGTATCTCCTGAAATGACACACATTGAGAGGTTTGTTGTGCTCATGTACAGTAAAACATGTGGACAAGCATCTGTAAACGTAGCCAGGCACCATCTGTTTTCTAGTGGCAGTCGATCATTGGACAGCATACCACCTACCCAAGCTGCCCTCTTCCAGCATATCAAAAGGTCATTGTTGCAGGCAAGTTTTGTGTGGAAGCAGTCAACCACATGCCATCAGACACTCCCTGCTTTTGATAAATGGGGATGGGAATATGACAAGCGCAGCAACCAATGGCTCCCTTTCTGGACAACTCTCGCTGATGCCAGTAAGGCATGTGCTCTTCTCCTTCATTGCGGATGCACTAAAGCCTGCAGAGGGAATTGCAAATGCAGTAGTGCTGGAATTCGATGTACGACACTCTGCAAGTGTGAGGGTGGCTGCCTGAACAATGACGACTATTAATCAGTGAACAGCCATCTATTGGATAGACATTATCATGAGATGCAGTACTGTGAGTAAAAGGAATAAAGAAGATTGTACTTGCGTATATACTAAAGTTTAATAGCAAAAGATGTTGATGCTGACTCTTATTTTTTATCAAGTTAACTATGTAACCTGTACTAGTATTGGTACTCAAGTGGATGTCATTTTGGACAGCGGCCATTTTGATTTGGCCAATATGGCCGCCACAGTGGGAGCCCAGCTTGGCTCCCGCAAACATTCAAATTAGTATGGTCATAGCTACTTGTGGTCCAAAAATGGCACTTTTGGAATGATTTGAACAATTATATGATTAAGCCCCCTGACTAACTGTGATCATGGACTAGTCTAGATAGAAAGGTATTAATGTATAAAAAACGTTGCACCAACTCATATTTGTGAAAATGATTGTATTTTTTGAGAATTGTTAATTATTTTTAAGTTGTAAAATTGCCGAATTTTACGCATAAAATCGCGCGCGCGGCATTCGCGCAATGTAAACAAACAAAATATCGGACCTTATTTCATCAAAATAATCAATTAAAATTCGGCTTTTTTTACAAAACGATGCTTGAAACTTATTGTAAATGCATTATAGATGTTTATTAGTGTATTATTTTGTAATTTTTAATGATATTTACCTATAAAATGTGTATTAAATTAAGTTATTTTATGATGCGTTCATTTAATTGTTTATTTTCAGATATTTCATAAAAATGGGTAAAAAACGGAAGTCTGCAGTGTTAACTCGAAGTGATAGTGCCAAAAAATTCAGTGGCCAGCCTTCCCCTTTGGATAAAACAGAGCATCCTACCCTCCGTCAAGTTATTCAGTACAGTTATTTCCTCCAAAACAGCCACCCGGACTTGAAAGACTATGATATTGCTAAAATGATAGCAAAGGATGTGATTGAGATCTGGCAGGCAGTGAACCCGCGGCTGCCCCTGTATGAGGAATATTATGTAGTGAAATTGGTGGATAAAGTGTGCTTCAAGAAAGCAAAAGAGATAAACAGGAAATCTCTTTCTACAGTCCAGGAGCAGAATCTGGAGGAAAAGCTGGATAAACTTTTTGACATTTCTGCTTGTACCTGTAAGCTACCTGTTCGTCCCTGTGATGACAATGCTGTGAAGTGCAAGAAAGAAAATTGTCAAACACAGCACATAATCTGCACTTGTCCTCCCAGTAAGAAGGTAATGCTATTATTTTTTTAACTTTTAACTGGCCTAACTTAGTGCGATTAGGTGCCTTTTAAATGGAAGGAAATTCAATGCTTGTAATTGAAAAATATCCGCATTTTACTCCTGTAATCTCCCCGCCCCCCTGGTAATAGAAATTAATAATCAATTTTTTTTCAGGATTTTATCTCTTATTTTAGATCCGCTATTTAATATACTTTAATATTTCAGCTTCCAGTAAAGAGAGGGAATACTTGAGAGATCAGAGGGCCAAAATAGGACCCAAGGGCTCTTTCCAGCTGGGATCTGCGGATAAAGCTGCTGTGAAGAGAGACCAGAGGGCTGCAGCTGAAGCAGAAAGATTACAGAGCCAGATTCAACAGCAGCATGAAGTGGATTTGGCCACTTTTGCCTCCACACCTTCACAAGATATTTCTTTTGAATCCAGCTCAGGAGAATCAGGAGAGGTAATATAAGCACACCGGACAAAAAATTAGTCACCCCTAATAGCACCGATAGTAGGAAGTTCAAGGTCACACAGAGGGCGCTGATGTAGCATTGGTAAGTGACAAGTAGCGGTGACGTAGCACACAGGATCAGATCTGTTTCGTGAGGTGGTGAAGAACAAAGTGTGTGTTGGATATAGTCTGCAAAATGGGTCGTGAGGCAGACGTTACTCAGTGGTAAAAAGGAGCCATCGTGTTTGGCAGAGCCCACGGACACAAAATGTCTGAAGTACCCCAATTTGTTGGTGTGTCAACGGGTACTGTCCAGCGAGTTTACAAAGAGTGGTGTAGTTCGCAATCAACTGAAAATCGACGGCGTAACTGTGGCCGGAAAACAATTCTCGACAATAGGGACCGCCGCCATGCTTCTCGTCTAGTAACTGCAAATCGTTTTCAAACCAGAGAACAATTGCTCCAAGAAACCAATGAGGTTCTCCAGCGACCAATTTCCGAACGGACATTGCGACGAGAACTGCATGCGATGGACATCTGGAGCAGGGTACCACGGAAGAGGCCGCTGTTAACAGCAGGTCACAAATTGGCACGTTATAAATGGGCTCAGAGGCACAAAAACTGGACTGCGGCAGATTGGAAACGTGTAATATGGTCCGATGAGTCCCGTTTTTGTTTGTTCTCCAATGATGGGAGGCGACGAGTACATCGCAGGTCCAATGAAGCCTTTAATCCTGAATGCGTCGAAGGTGTTGTTCAGGCTGGAGGTGGTTCCGTGATGTTCTGGGGATGTTTTTCGTACCACAAAATGGGCCCTCTCGTTCCAGTGACGATGAATTTGAACCAGCAGGCGTACCTCCGTATACTAAATGATGAATTGGTACCCTTTGCCCTACATCTCCAGGAGCAGCATCACATTGCCACTCCTGTCTTCCAAGACGACAATTGCCGTGTGCACAGGGCGAGAAGTGTGTGTGAGTGGCACGACGAACATTCTGCAACACTGTCTCACCTCGAATGGCCCGCCAAATCCCCTGATTTAAATCCTATTGAAAATCTGTGGGATTATTTGGAACAGAAAGTGAAGCGCAGGAATAGACACCCACGGACTCTGGCGGAACTTCGGGACCGGCTGATGAACGAGTGGCAGCAAATCGATGTTCAGTACATGCACAACCTTGTAGAGTCTCTGCCTCGCCGGATTCGTGCGGTTATCAAGGCCAGAGGCGCCGTCACACGTTATTAGGTACATTCTGAGAGGGGTGACTAATTTTTTGTCCGGTGTGCTTATTTTTTTCCTTATATCTTATCCCATTTTTACCCAAATTTATCCCTACTTTTCGTCCCTATTTCCCCCATTTTCGCTTTAGTAATTTATTCTTATTTCCGCCCATTTTCGTCGATTTTTACCCATATTTTTCCGTACTTTTTCCCCTATTTTCCCCCATTTTCGCTTTAGTAATTTATTTTTTATTTTCATTTCAGCCATCTGGTGGTGAAGCTGAAGAGTTCAAGCCAAGGAGGCACCCAAGTGTAGGTTACAGCTTTTTGAAAACCCCCAGATATGCCATGGAACTGATCAGGGGTGATGTTTCTTCCAATCTTGGGGCAAGTCTTGCTAATGCCTTCCTCCTGGACTTACAAGCTATGGACCTGCTTAAGCCTGGCCTTGATGTGAAACAGATAATAGTTGATAAATCGAAAATGGACAGGGAAAAAGCTAGAATGAAAGTGAAAAGTGATGAAAAGCACAATGAGGGTCTGGAAAAGTTAGTTTGTATTGGGGTTGATGGGAAAGTTGACAAGGACACTGAAAGTGGAACATATCTTACTCACAGAGTCGTCCCAATTAAAGGTGCGACTGGAGTTCTTCTTGGTGAAGAAGTTGCTAGTGTCTTGGAGGAGTTTAACAGTGTTCATACCCTGAAAGCTGTCCCCCTTGACAATACAAATACAAACTGGCTGGGAGGGATGCCTTGTAACAGCTCTGGAAAATAAAATTGAGCGGAAATTGCACACCATTGGCTGTTCACTCCATCAGAATGAGTTTCCTTTCAGAGCTGTTTTCAAGCATCTTGATGGCAGTACCAAAAGTCCCACTGCTTTCACTGGTCCGCTGGGAAAACTCTGTGAAATTGACTACCAAAATCTGCCACAAGTGGAATTCACCAAACTCAGTGGCCCCCTGGATGACATGGAATCCAGTGAGGAGACACTGAATGATCTCAGTAGCGACCAGAGGCTTCTTTTGGAGTATGTGCTTGGAATTTCCAGGGGCAAAGTCAACCCAAGATTTGCTGCCTGGAAAATTGGACCATTAAACCATGCAAGATGGTTGACTTTGGCAATTAGATTGATGTGTCTGTGGATCAGAAGTGCTTAACCCTCCAGAACTACAGGATAAGCTTTACCAGGCCATCAAGTTCATTGTGGAAGTGTATGCAGTCAGTTGGTTTGATATCAAAAGGGACAGCAAGTTCCACAATCAGCAGCTGTACATCTTCAACATGATCCAGAGGATCAAGCAGCAGTCTGAAGAAATCCAGGGTGTTGCTTTCAAGAACCTGAAGTACAATGCTTTTGCCTTGCTGCCCGAGAATGTGCTGTACTCCATGATGAAGTCTGATGACTTGGAAGTGAGAGAAGCTGCTCTCAAGAAAATTCTGTCCATCAGGTAAGCATTTATTAATTTTAAAAAATGTGAAAAAAAAAATTGATTATGGGGATTTATTTAATAAAAAAAAGGCCCGAGTTCTATAAAAACCCATAATCAAATTTTTTTTCGCATTTTCTTATCCCAATTCTCCCCTTCCCCTCTGATGATGGAAATAATCTTACCTTCTTTCTGAAAAAAAATTCGATTATGGGGATTTATAGAACGCGGGTTTTTCTTTTTTTTAATTTAAGTTTAATTTAAATCAGCAATTCTGAGACTAATAGGGATTAAATCTTAAACTGGAATAAAAAATAAATTAATTATTATTCTTTCAGAAGTGGGAAGCCAACCAAGAAGAGGCTGAAGAAGATCACAGCCATCAACATTGAAGCTACCCACTGGTCAAAACTAATCAACCTTTCTCAAAGTGGCATCTGTGAACCTGCTCTCACAGAAGACTTTTCTGACCAGGAGCTTCAAGAAGCATTGCTAAATGGCACCAAGCTGGAGCTGCCTGATCTGCCTTCACATTCTCAGAGTGTTGAAAGGGCCGTGAAGCTGACATCTGAAGCTTCCCATACTGTTTATGGACTCGAATCAAGGCACAAACATTCTGGCCAAAGCCCTAAGCCGCCAGATGAGGCCTTCCTTTGCTTCTAAGGGCTCTTACAGTGAAAATTATGATGATCTTGGGATCTAAATGTTTCTATTTGACTCTGTACATGTTTTTTTACTTTTTTTCAATAAAATTTTAACTTTTTTCAGGATTTTGTTATGAAAATAGCATGTTTTTTTCGGCCGAAAATTGCGAAAATGTGGTATTTTTTTATACGATTTTTTGACGATTTTTGAAACGGTTTCCTCAAAAAACGGTTAAAGCTAGGGATCTGAAATTTTTTGTGTTATTATCATATTAAGCCCTGACTATCTCGACTAGTCCAAAGTCGATATCTAAAAAATGCGGAAAATCAACCTACCTTATTGGCTAGGCCAACAAGTTCAAATTGGTGGGCCTGGCGAAATCATTTATTTATTCCTGTTGGTCGCCGCTATTTTGTACAAACATCCCAACGCTGCTATTTAAGAAGGTAAGAAATTGCGAAAAAACGTGGGTTAGGTTAAGTTAGGTTAGGTCTGAACCAAAACACATTTTTCTGGTGTTTTTTTGGTGTGATTTGTTCAAATCTGGACTTCGTTTGTTTGGGAAATGAGCCATTTTTGAGAAATTTTAAAATTGAAAATTTCTCAAAAACGGCTCATTTCCCAAACAAACGAAGTTCAGATTTGAACAAATCACACCAAAAAACACCAGAAAAATGTTTTGGTTCAGAAAGGAGAAAAAGCACTAAAACGAATAATTACCGAAATGAAGGTCATATTTCATATATTACTATTAGAGTATCCCCTAACCCAAAATGCTGCCTCTCTATATCCCACAACACCTGTGTTGAGCTGTGGGATCTATCACCCAAATGCACATAATATATATGAAATAAACTAGTACCATTCATGCAATAAAAATGGGCTTAAACACCATCACCAGATGTCCCTTGCAGACATCAAACTATCCAACCTTCTTTTGAAAGAATCAAGTGTATCTGAAGTCACCACTTCTTTTGTCAGACTGTTCCAAAACTTAATTACTCTGTTTGTAAAACTATGTTTTCTTAAATTTGTTCTACATCTTGGCTTAAATAATTTCATACTATGACCTCTAGTCTGGTTATTGTGATCTTTAATGAAAAGAGACTCAAAATCTATTTTATCCAACCCATTTATCACTTTATACACCTCTATCATATCACCCCTTAACCTCTCCTTTTTAATGGGAACATGTTTAGATACGCCAGTCTTTCCTTATATGTCAATATTCTTAGAGAGGGGATCATTCTTTTTGCTCGTTTCTGTACTTTTTCCAGTTTATCAATATCTTGTATCAAATAGGGACTATTAAATTGAATACAGTATTCGAGGAGGAGTTTCACATATGAAATGTACAGTATAGTTGCTTTATAATATTGGGTGATTTGTATTCAATGTGTCTCTGCATGAGATTGAGTCTAGCATTTGCTTTATTTCTGATTACCATACAGTGATTTGAGAGTTTAAGTTCATTAGTCACAGTGACACCCAAGTCTTTCTCTTTATCATCATTTTTAATCCAAATTCCATTCTTATTGTATTCAAATTCTGGATTGTTTGGCTCAATATGCATAACCTTGCACTTATCAACATTAAATTTCATCTCCCACTTGTCTGCCCAGGCTGTTACTCTAAGTCTCTTTGTATTGTCATTGCTCCTACTACTGACTTAACATTATGGCCTAATTTTGTATCAGCAAATTTTGAGGTTTTACATGATATAAGCCCTTCTCTAGATCATTTATATAGACAACAAAAAGCAGAGGTCCCAGCACAGACACCTGTGAGACTCCACTCAATACGGGTCTCCAAGTAGACTTATTTCCATTTAGATGAACACACTGTTTTCTGTTTCTCAGCCATTCTTCTATCCAGTCAGCTATATGACCTCATACCATGGGCTCTAACTTTTACCAACAATCTTGCCTGATGAAGAGTATCAAATGCCTTTGCAAAATCTAAGTATACTATATCTACTGGCTCTTTATTGTCCAAATGCAATAGGACTCCATCATAAAATTCAATGAAGTTGGTTAGACAGGACCTTCCATTTCGAAAGCCATGCTGGCTATCATTTATAAGGTTGCACTCTTCAAGGAAATCAGTAACTTTACCTCTAATGATACTTTCGAGTAATTTGCAAATAATGGAGGTGAGGCTGATGGGTCTGTAGTTTTTTGCCAAGACTAACATGAACGTAGATGTAGCTCGTAGCGTAAACTAACCCACTTTTTGTTTAACTTTACCTACTTTTTTCCTTTTTCTTTTTCTTATCCTCTCCTTACTTGCATGTCTGTAACTCTCTTTACTTGCATGTCTGTAGTTTGCATGGTATGACAGTGAGTTAAGACTGTGTCTGCATGGTTTGTAAATGTTCTTATTTTACTTCTTTTCATCTTTCACCTCTTTCCTATTCTCTTCGACTATTTTTCCAACTTGTCGGCAGTGGCCGGCGGATGATGACGATGAATCTTTTTTCTCTTTTTCTGAATGAATGTTAACCCACGTGTGATAGGTGTTGCTACTTACTTAACCCCTTATTCTCTTCTCTTAACCCCCTACTCTTTCCTTTCTCTCGGGCTAACCTTAGAGTGGATCTTTGGGTCTTTGTTAGCCTTAGTTTCTCTAGATCTGTAGATCAGTTACAAACTCTAAAAAGTCTAAGAAATTAGACAAACAAGACGTTCCTCATCTAAATCTATGTTGTGAACTTGAAATAAGATTAAAATTCTCCAAATGATCTTTAATATTATTCTTTATAATTCTTTCTAGTATCTTTCCTACCAATGATGTTAAACTAACAGGCTTATAATTTCCAAACTCCTCCTTACTACCCTTTTTGTAAATGGGTACTACATTTGCATTTTTCCATTCCTCTGGTATTTCTGCATAATTAATTGACCTAGCAAAACAAAATAGTTAGTGCCTCAGATAAGCTTTTTTCCCCTTCTCTGAGAATCTAGCAAATATATGATCATGTCCAGCAGCTTTATTTGACTTCAATGAAAGAATCACACCTAACATCATTCATCCTTATATGACTATAAGAATGATATTCAACAATATCCTCATCTTTTTCAAACATCCTTTCATGTTGTATTGGGCCAATCCTATCATGCTTTTTATTATTATATTTATACAAACTTAAGAATTTCTTTTGATCTTTATTGCTATTTCTAGCTACATTTCACTATGCCTTTTGATCTTCCTAATCAAACTATTTAGTTTAATTCTTAACTGCCTATAATTATCCGAGTCCTAAATACTGTCACTGCCTTTAAATTCCCTGAATGCCCTTTTTTCATTTTTAATCATTTTAGCTATTTCCTTATTCCACCACAAAGGTTTCCTAATCTTGTTATTCCTAACAGTTCTCAAAAGGAATGCACCTACATTGTACATCTTCCAAAATTTCTTTGAATCTAGACCACATCTCAATAGCATTTTTATTTGCAAATCCATTATCCCACTTTACTGAGCCTAACTCCCTAAATTTACTATAGTCACCCTTTGAGAAGCAAAGGACTAGGTGGTCATTATTGACTAGATCCCTATTTAATTCTATCTTAAAACATATGATCCAATGGTCACTATTGCCTATTGACTCTCCTACTGCATGTTCCCTAATAAGTTCAGGATCATTGGAAAGAAACATATTTAAGATTGCTTGATCCCTAGTTGGTTTGTCTACAAATTGTGTTAGAAAACAGTCATTGTAGCAGCCAATGAATAAGTTACCTTCCCTATAATTTCCTTCTAAAAAGCTCCAGTTTATATGAGGCAAGTTGAAATCTCCCATAATTAATGTTCTAGCACTACAACCTTTATTTATTTCTTGAACCATACTGTCATCAACTTCATGCATTTGGTTTGGAGGTTTGTAAAATGCACCTATCCAAATATACTTTTTGCCTGAAACACAGATATCAACCCAAATTGATTCTACCCTATTGTCTAATTTAATACTATCATTCTGAACTGAAGTTAAATCATTCTTAATTTACAAGACCAAACCTCTCCCCCCTGCCTATCCATTCTATAACTATTTAACTCCTACTCTGCTCTAGTGTCATTGAATGCTGCCTCACTAATCATATAACTAAATAATTCATTTTTCTTATTCCTAAGACTATGTGCGGTTGTATAAAAACACTTCAACCCCTCAGTTTTAACTGATTCCCTACCTTTGGCTAGATAGTTGATATGCCTATTCCTGACATAATCTGCATTTAAGACTAACAGTATTTACTTTATCAATACCCTGATCCTTTATGCCCTCTGTTGATCTAAAGTTACCTTTCAAAACCCCAAAGAACTCGCATTTTCCTCTAGGAGCCTCCCATACAAAGCATTTCCCCTTCCACTAAGATCTACAGATCTACAGAAGCTAAGGCTAACAAAGACCCTAAGATCCACTCTAAGGTTAGCCAGAGAGAAAGGAAAGAGTACGGGGTTAAGTAAGGAGCAACACCTATCATTCGTGGGTTAACATTTATTCAGAAAAAGAGGAAAAAAGTCTCACCATCATCATCCGCCGGCCACTGCCGACAAGTCAGAAAAATAGTCGGAGAGAATAGGAGAGGGGTGAAAGATGAAAAGAAGTAAAATAAGAACGCTTACAAACCATGCAAACACAGTCTTAACTCACAGTCATACCATGCAAACTACAAACATGCAAGAAGAGAGAGTTACAGACATGCAAAGTAAAAAAGTAGGTAAAGTTAAACAAAAAGTGGGTTAGTTTACGCTACGAGCTACATCTACGTTCGTGTTATTCTAATTATTTTATTTTTTTTTTTAATAATTTTATTGCTGGCATCACACGCTGGCATGTCACAAGCTGGCATTCATCGTCATCAGACTCATCCTCGAACACCACCACCAGAGCTCCTGTTGCTAACTTTGTTTTTTTTTTATTTTAAACAACGTTAATACCTTTAAAATGTCTGTCAAGACGGTTCTTAAACATATTAACGCTGGTAGAATGAACGACTGACGCGGGAAGATTATTCCATTTATCAATTACTTTAAACGTAAAGAAGTTTTTAGCGATATTAGTAATGAAACGTCTGTCACGCAACTTAAATCCGTTATTGCGAGTATTACTATTATCGAAAGTGAACAATTTGTCAAAATTTACGTTATCGATGTTATTAACGATTTTGAAAACTTCAATAAGCTCCCCCCTTAATCTTCTAGTTTCGAGTGAATACAGGTCTAACTCTTTAATCCTATCTTCATAAGGCTTATTGCGCAATGACGGAATAAGTTTCGTGGCACGACGCTGAACCCTTTCTAACCTATCAATATCCTCACGCAAGTACGGGCACCAAAACTGAACGGCATATTCTAAATGAGGCCTGACTAGGGACTTGTAAAGGGGCAATATAATATCCTTCGATTTAAATTCGAAATTACGCGCTATGAAACCTAACATCCTATTAGCTTTTGCGCAAGACTCCAGGTACTGGTTCCTAACCTTTAAATCCTTAGATACGCGTACGCCTAAATCTACTTCCTCGTCAACGCTCGCTAACTCCCTATCATCCATCGTGTACGTGTAATTATTGTTGCGAGAACCTATATGCAAAACTTTACATTTGTCTACGTTAAATTGCATCTGCCACTTATCTGTCCACTCCATGATCCTATTTACATCGTCTTAGATCCTATTTCTATCGTCCTCGTTAACAACCTTACTGCCTATTTTAATATCGTCTGCGAATTTTGACACGTTAGTAGTCAATCCTACATCTATGTCGTTAATGTAAATTACGAATAGCAATGGGCCTAACACTGAACCCTGTGGGACACCGCTACCTACATCTAACCACCCGGATTCACTACCATTAACTACGACCCTCTGTCTCCTAGCGCGAAGCCATTCTTCTAACCAGTTAGCTACCTGACCCCTGCTTGTTGGTAAAGATTCAGTAGAACACATCCACCCAAACTAGTGATGAAAATAAGTTTTTCTGGTGTATTTCACGCGGTTTCAATTGAATCTAACATTTATTTTTGGTGCAAATGCACCATTATGGAGATAAATCCCCCCTCCTCAGGGCTTTAAAGAGGAGGAAAATGTTGGGCTAAAAAGGCCAGAATCAATTGAAATTGCATGAAATACACCAGAAAAACCCATTTTCATCAGTAATAGTCACGGCAAAAGTAACCTAACCTAACCTGGTACTACTTACCTTTCCAGGTCCCAACAATGACCCAACCTTACTTTTCCAGGTATAATCACTTATGGCGTTGGATGCCACAAAGGTTGATTGAATGCCCAGTTAGGTCAACTGTATGCCCTTGACAATTGGTTAGGTTGTCATGATATTTTTGTTAAAACTAATGAAAATAACTTAACCTAACCAATTGTCAAAAGCATACAGTTGACCTAACTGAGCATGGGTACCCCATAATGGAATCTTTTTGGTTTGACAGCCTGTAATTTTTTAACATTACTTGTTTTTGTCCAGTTTTAATTGAGGATTTCAAAAATAACATTCATGTTTTAGAGAAACAAAAATAGTGAGACAGTTATATGCAATTTAACAAATTTAAAATATATATTTTCAAGCCGTATTGGAATCTTTTGGGTTTGACAGCAGGTATAAAAAAAATGAGTCATGGCTACAGGATGTCAAATTGTAGACTCTATCAACTGGTTAGGTCAACTGTATGCCCTTGACAATTGGTTAGGTTGTCATGATATTTTTGTTAAAACTAATGAAAATAACTTAACCTAACCAATTGTCAAAAGCATACAGTTGACCTAACTGAGCATGGGTACCCCATAATGGAATCTTTTTGGTTTGACAGCCTGTAATTTTTTAACATTACTTGTTTTTGTCCAGTTTTAATTGAGGATTTCAAAAATAACATTCATGTTTTAGAGAAACAAAAATAGTGAGACAGTTATATGCAATTTAACAAATTTAAAATATATATTTTCAAGCCGTATTGGAATCTTTTGGGTTTGACAGCAGGTATAAAAAAATGAGTCATGGCTACAGGATGTCAAATTGTAGACTCTACCAACTGGTTAGGTTAACTGAATGCCCAGTTAGGTCAACTGTATGCCCTTGACAATTGGTTAGGTTAAGTTGTGATATTTGAGACTAAAATGTATAACTGTCACTATTTGTTTCTCTAAAATATGAATGTTATTTTTTTAAATCCTCGATTAAAACTGGACAATAAAAAACATGTTAAAAAATATTACAGGCCATCAAACCAAAAGATCCCCATAAAGAATTCAGGACCCAGAAAGGTAAGTAGTACCCCTAACCTAACCTAGGCCTATATGATGTTCTACTCAGACTGGGAGCTTCCCCACAGACAGCCATTCTACATTATTGTACAGTCTTTACAGCCATACCTACACTTTTCCTCCTAAGTATATATATTGTAATGTATGTAGTTGTAAATTGTGACTTGGTCCGCAATTGATATGGACCATGACTTATTTTTGGTTGGCAAGGTACTGGTATTGATGGGTACCATAATGAAATTGACTAGATTCTTTGGATCTGATATATTTGCATGTCAGTTATAAATAAATATAGTGTAACACATTTGTGGATAGTAACCTATTATGACTGATCCTGTGGATCCAGAGATTCTATCTCTAATTTTAAATTGATAATTATTTAGTTTTGTAAAAATTGGTTGTTGCTAATGTACAGGCAGTTTTTACATAGTGGAGCCACCTTGATGGGCCAAAGTGGCCCCTAGTGTGCCCACTATAAAAATTTCTTATGTTCTTATTAAAATTTCAGCCACCAGACCTCTGCCAGAGTATCACGTGAAAATGGGGCAGCCACTGATTGGCTAATAATGATAACACGACTATATACATCATGGGACGAGATGGTTTGACTAGTGAATAATGGCGCTAAAATTTAATAATTTTGAAAATAAATATCTCTATAATTAGGAATTTCCACCAAAATTAGTATAGAATAAAGTATTCTTGTTTTTTTTTCACTCTATCTCATTTTATAAATGTCAATATCAAGTTTGGTAGATGTGTTCTACTGAATCTTAACCAGCCTTTTCTGTATTAGACTCAGTTTCTGGCCTAACTGTTACATTAATCTCACTAGCTACACTATCATTCATAGGGCCAACTAACTTAGGGCCACTGGACTCTGAGCTAGCAGCTTTCTTAAACTTTGCCTTCAGCATGTCCCTAACCTCAGCTAAACACTTATTGCAAAACCAGGTAATTATTCATTTTTACACCCAGTCTGCTTTATGATGAGAAACTTTTCTGGTCAATTTTGAGGTGTTTTGCATGAATCTGCCATCCATTTTCTGTGCAAATGTGTAGTTTTTGAGATATGATCATCTTGAAAACTATGTATTTGCACAGGAAATGGATGGCCATTTCATAAAAAGCACCAAAATTAACCAGAAGAGTTTGCTCTCATCATTTTCATTTAAACTAACAAAAATATCACGACGTAACCTAACCAATCATCAAGGGTATATAGTTGACCTAACCAGGCATTCAATTAACCTAAATATCTTCTGATCTTTTCGTATTAGGCACTCACTGTTACATTTTGGGCAAGTTAAGGATGAGAGAATAACGCTGTAATTGATAAAAACACAATTCTATCACAAACACCACTAACTTTTAGTCTATCGATATAATGCGCGATCTCACCCTCATAAACAGTTATTTCATCCAAAATAGTCTCACTACTAAATGGAACGATATTGTCCATGTTGGGGACATTATTTACGTCTTCTACGGTAAAAACTATCGCAAAAAAGTTATTGAAAATACCTGCCATCACTTGAGCATCAGAAGCCAAAGCGCCATTAACATCCACTAGAGGGCCTATGTTATCTTTTATCGGCTTACGATTATTAACGTATTCAAAAAACTTTTTTGGATTATGTTTACTATCTGCAGCTATAAGTATCTCTAAATTACGCTTAGCATTCCTAACTGATCTTTTAACTTGACGTCTAAGCTCGATATATCCATTAAAGTTAGCTGCCGTGCCATTGCACTTATTAAGTCTATATGCTCTATTATGCTCATTTATGAACTCGCCTATTTCCCTAGTCTACCACTTGGGCCTACGAGGAATAAACTCCCTTTCAATATTCCTAAAACTCTTTAAACGCCACCCAATGCAAATTTGTGTCATCAGGTAGATAATGGAAATGATGTAGATGTTTGGATTTTAGTAAAGCATTTGACAAGGTTCCACATAGGAGACTTCTACATCAATTAAAAGCTCATGGGATATTGAGGTCAGTTATAAATTGAGTAGAAAACTGGTTAGAAGACAGAGAACATAGAGTAATTCTAAATGGTCATGAATCTGGGTGACAAAGTGAGAAGTGGGGTACCACAGGAATTAGTTTTAAGTCTATTACTCTTTATTTTATATGTAAATGATTTAGAAAAAGGAGTAGGTTGTAAAATTTGTAAATTTGCAGATGATACGAAAGTAGTTGCCATGTTACAAATATAGAAAGTTTTTCTAAACTGCAAAAGGATCTTGATAGGTTAGGTGCTTAGGCTAGTAAATGGTAGATGGAATTCAATGTTTAAAAATGCAAAGTCATTCATTTTGGTAGAAATAATGAAAACTTTAGTTATGAAATGCAAGGGAATTGGTTGGAGGATGTTAGACAGGAAAGGGATCTTGGCATTATAGTTTGTAGTGATCTAGCATTTTCTAAGCAGTGCCTAGACCTTGAGGCTAGAAAATAATTCAAATAAAATGTTAGGTATTATTAAGAGGAATGTTAGTTACAAGAGTAAGGAAGTCATCTGTAAATTATATAATTCTTGTTAGGTCTCAATTAGAATACTGCATTCAAGCTTGGTCCCCTCACCTTAGACATGATATTGATATGCCTGAAGGTGTGTAATGTAGGGCAACCAAGCTTATCCCTAACCCAAGATGATTGGAGTACATGGAGAGATTAAAGGAACTCTGTATGTTTAGTTTTGAGAGATGTTGTTTGAGGGGAGATATGATACAGATGTTCAAAATGTTTTCAGGCTTGGACACTTAGTTCAATGGGAAACCGTCTTCTGCACCCAGATTATGTAGCAACCTGTGGTTTGGATCCTGTGTAAAGCTGGTCCCCTCTGTCATATGACCTTAGATGATGTGGAAGAGGTTAAACAACCAATAAATTAACCAATGAGCTGTATACATTGGAGTATAAAAAGTTTTGAAGATCAACAACTTAACATCTAATGTACACATGAAATTTTCTAATCAAAGTATTTCTCTGAGCATGTAATTGTCTACACTGTCCTAGAATATCCCAGTCATCTGAAAGACTATCAGTTAGTATACGGCCAAGATACTTGTCTGGGTCACTTCTGACAGCACCATACCATTCAATTGAAATTAAGGAAATTTTATATACTTGTAGGCCTTGGTCCTCATAATCATAATATGGCTTTTAGCAGGAATATATTTTGTTGTTATCCTTCCCAGTAGCGGCTCGTGACTAAAATTCTAGGGGTGCTCTGTCTAAGAATGGGTTGAAATAATTACTGAAATAAAAGGATGAGCATTGAGCAATGAATAAAAGTTTCAAAAGTTATTGAAAAAGTTATTCAGTGAGCTCATCCTTATATTGTTCTTGATTATTTCAATTGTAAATAAAAACTTTAGGGTGCTGCAGTTCCGCAGTGTCTACCGACGAGTCGCCACTGATCCTTCCCATACCTTTCACAAACTTTCGAAAGTGTGGTGAGCCCTTTTACAGATGGAGAAATAAGAACTAGATCATCTGCATACACCAGATGATTAACAATCACTGTACCAAGATAGTAGCCTATTTTTCAAGTGTTCAGTACAATAGATAGATTATCCATATAAACATTGAATGAGTAGGGGGATAATATCCCTCGCTGCCTGACACCATTGGTCACAGGGAATGGCTCTGAATTAACCCCACCCATCTTACAATCCAGACCCATAGACAGGAAAGGTCCACTTTTGTAACTAGTTTATAGCTTATGAAGTGATATTGTAATGTATAACATCATTTCATAAGTAAATGCTTGCATTTGTTTGCATTTTTTTTAAACTTCACAAACTACTTTAAAATACTCTAAACCCCCTCCACAGTGACTAGGTCATTACCCACAACTTAGGAAGTCTTGGCTACATGGCTGCAATCATTGTTTGGTGATTAATTGATTATACCAGAATATTAATATTTGGAGCCAAGTAACCAGGTACATTACAATTTACAAGTTTCATGAATAATTTATCATGATTAATATGATCAAATGCCTTAGAGACATCCAGGAAACACAAAAATACATTAGTATCTAGTATTTACAGACCATCTCCTTCAAGGCATACACACACACACACACACACACACATCAGTATTGTTTCTTTTTGAAACCAAATTAGTTATCACTTGTATACAGGGTAACATTAAAGTCTATTAATAAGTAAATATTCAAACACCTTAGACATAATACTGGCCAAAGCTATTGGCTTATAGTTATCTTTACTATTGATTTTACCCTTTATCTTTTAGTACTGGCACCAAAACAATGGATAACATTGTATCTGGCAAAACACCATGTATCATTAAGGCTGTAAAGCACAAAGCAAATAGGTACTAATCTGTCACTTAAATTTCAGATGCTCAGCAGAAATACCATCAACACCACATGATTTGTTACAATGTAAACAGTTTATAACCTGTTTAGTCTCAAATACACTAACTCTTATATCTGGACTATAGGTAGCATCACAATTAATATTGCTCTGATGTACAAAGTTGAATAATTTAGTGTTCCTTCCATAATTTAACTATATTCTCAGTCCGAGTTACATTTTCAATATTAGTAGGGAGAGCCATTGCACTATTTTGTTTTTAATTCTTCCCAAAGTCTCTTGAATTCTTACTGACAAGCTTTCTTGCCAGAACATCCCTAATTAACTCATCCTAATGATTTTTTCTATACCTTAATGCATACAGGGCCTTGCCTTGGTTTTGCTTGTGCAAACCACATTAAAAAAAGCATCTCTGGATGCATTATGACATTCAGCCACATAATCATTCCAGCCCAGGTCTACATGTATAGTTTTTCTCCTAAAGGTATTTAAGTCTAAGCTAATATTATTGAGAGAGGAAACAATTTGTTTATACATGTCTTTACAATTCAAACACATTTTGGAATTTACTGTTTACATCCTGACAAGCTGGAGCATCATTAGGGATATATACAGTGGTGAGCTGGACCTGGTTCGCGCGAACTGGTTGTTAAAATCTTTTTGAAAATAAGAACCAGTTGTTAACTTTTTTGCTGGATGCTGAAGAGAGCATAGATGTACTGATATTTATGTTTTGCCTAATAATTCATTATTGCTAAAGTTGACTGAGCAATTTAATTTTAACTATGTAGATAATATGATTCATCAGTTTTTATTAAATAATTCTTCTTTTCTGATTTCATTAGAAACGTCTATTTCTCTAATTAACTATACTAATTAATTGTCATGCAGTTATTAATACCTAGATGAATCATAAAATGCAGACACTTGAAAAAGGCAAATAGCGAGATAATTAATTTAATTAAAATTGCAAAAGGGTGGGGTTGGAAGGGTTGTCAATTTTTTATTGCTGAATTCAGAATTTTTTATACAGAACCTGGTGGTTAAAATTTTGGCAGCTTAGCGAACCAGTTGTTAAAATTTTGGCAGCTTAGCGAACTGGTTGTTAAAATTTTGGCAGCTTAGCGAACTGGTTGTTAAAATTTTGGCAGCTTAGCGAACTGGTTGTTAAAATTTTGGCAGCTTAGCGAACTGGTTGTTAAAATTTTGGCAGCTTAGCGAACCGGTTGTTAAAATTTTGGCAGCTTAGCGAACCGGTTGTTAAAATTTTGGCAGCTTAGCGAACCGGTTGTTAAAATTTTGGCAGCTTAGCGAACCGGTTGTTAAAATTTTGGCAGCTTAGCGAACCGGTTGTTAAAATTTTGGCAGCTTAGCGAACCGGTTGTTAAAATTTTGGCAGCTTAGCGAACCAGTTGTTAAAATTTTGGCAGCTCACCACTGGATATATATATTACTTAGCAATACATCAGACTTATTACAATACTATTGTTTGCCCACATTATCAACTCTGGACCAGTCTAACTTCACTTTACATGTATCATTTACCTGTGACAGCATTGGCATACAATTAATGATACTCAATTAATAGGGGCATATTGTCAGAACTAGCATAGGAATACAAAATTGACATATTCAAAACTGCTTGATTTGCATCAGGTGTATACATACAATGATCCAACCATGAGGTGGTGTACCAACTATTACTAACATAAGTAAAGTTCTCACCAGGAAGACAACACATTGATGAAAGTTAATGGTGGTAGTTAATAGTAATGTAAAATTTTGTAAGCAGTGCTTGGAGGATAAAAATAAAATAAAATGCTAGATATTAAGAGAAATGTTAGTTACAAGAGTAAAGAAGTGATCAGTAAATTATAGTGATGTACCGAGTCTAAAATTTTGGCCGATGCCGATTCTTCAAAATTTGGCTGATGCTGATGCTGATTATTTAATAAATACAATAAATAATCAATTAAGTTGTCAACCTTTTAATTAATAGGCTACTTTTCAATATTTTATTATTAGTATAAATCTAAAAATAAATATTGTAATTGTAAGGGAGAAAAGGCTTAAAATAACACTTCAAAATACTTTATTATCCAATAAATCTTAAGTCTTAAGAACAATAATGATATGGTACCTATATCAGCCTATAGAATTATGAATAAAATAAAAATGCAGTTATAAACATAAATCATAATGAACTTTTAACCCTTTTTTGTAAGCAGCAAATATAGTTTTTGATATTGTTAACACTTTTAAACTCCATAAAAGTTAATTCCTTTAAATAGAAAGTAAAAAATATAATAGCCTACTAAACCATAAGTATAGAGTGCAGAACAAAAATAAAAATATCAATTTTTAAGTAGAGTAGGTATCATTAGTTATTCAATACCATATCTATTCCATAGTATATACACAACTTTTTACAAGTTTAGAAGAACCAACGAAAAAAGTAATGTGACCCTTAATTTAAAGTTATTTAATAGTTGAAGTTAAGAATTTGTAAGTTGTAATGAAGAAACCTAAGAATTTTGCCAATTTCTGCATTCACTATATTTCTTTTGGGGGAATATATTTGACCACCACAACTGAATAGACACTCGCTCTCAAGTGTAGGAGGTGCACTTAGGTATTTTAAAACAAGTTTGAGAAGATACTTGAACCTATTACTATTTATTTACTATAATTTTCAAATTAAGATAGTGACTGATTTCTGTTTGAACTTTTAAAAAATATTTCAATTCTTTTTCTTGTGATTGTACTTTCTCTGCTTCATTTTGGTTATCCAAAGTTTCAGATTGTTTTTTTAACTTTTTTTATCATTTGATTTACCTTTTGCAATATAACTAAAGCAACTTGGAAATTAAAATAAATGACAAGTTTTCATTATCACTTGTCTTTCCTGCAGACTCTTGAAGATTTGGAGGAGGAAGACGAGTTGCTAGAAGAAACTTTCAATGATTCTATCATTTCAACTACTTCTGCAAGCCAAGTTGCAATGGTTTTATTGATGTCTGTATCAAAGTTTTTTCTTCAAAAAATCTTTACTTGAATCTTGGGTCAAGGAATATTGATAAAACCAAATTTTTGTCTTTTAAATACATTTGGAATCTGTTTTTTGCTGAGTTGTTCCATGTAGATATGGTGGTTCCAAGTCCTTCAAAATGTTTTTCTTCAATAGCTTTTTTGAAAAAACTTATGACTCTTATATTAGGAATTATTTCAGATGCAATATCATCCTGTTTACTCATCCTCTCTGTGACATCTACAAAATTTTTCAAATTTTTGTCAACTTCACTAAAATTTGCCATTGGTTTGAATCAAAGCATTGCAGTTTTGGAATATTGCTTGCGAAAGCTATAAGTGCTGAATTTTGTTCCAGAGTTCTATCCAGCATAAAATATTGGCTATTCCATTGGGTTTGAAGATCTTGAATAAACCTGTGCTCTGGAACTTCATATCTTTTTTGATATTCCTGATATTTTGCAAAGGCTGAAGGTGAATGATTAAAATGCCCAATTATATGCTTGCAAATTGCAATAATATCTTTGATATAACATTGCTCTAATATGGCATCATTCAACAGAAGTTGGAGTGAATGTAAAAAACATGGCAATGATTGCAGACCAGCTTGGGAAACCTCTGCTGCCATGTTGGCTGCATTATCTCTAGCAACAAGATGAAATTTTATTGGGGATATTTGAAAATCTTCCATGGTTTTTTGAATATACTCACTAATATTTGCTGCTGTATGGGATTTTAAAAAAGGAACAACCCTTATTAGTGCAGACTTTTGCTCAAAACTTTCTGTAAGCCAATGACTAGTTAAACTCATGAAATCTGTATTAGATGTGCTAGCAGTCCATCCCTCATTGGTAAAAGAAATATAAGATGCTGTAATTTATACTTTTGAATTCTGTTTCTTACTCTCATAAATATTTTGTACTGTATTTTCTTTAATATATTTTCCAGATGTTAATGAATAATTAGCACAAGCAAGCAGGTGGAGGAAAAGATAAAGAAGCTGAAGCTGAAAATGACATTGGTGCATGGCCAGAACATTTATCAAATGATTTTATAGAATGTTGGATAAGGACCGGGATATAACGAGCCTGCAGAATTGTGTTGCAAAGTTATTCAAACTAAAATCCTGGAAACAAAGGGATGCAAGTAGTTACTGCAAATGTCGACCAAGTACGTTTAAAAGGCATTTGCAAAATGGAGAGTGTGTGAATCGTTCATGGTTGTGCTTTTCACCAACAAAGGGTGAAGTGTACTACTTCATTTGTAAACTCATGGGCAGGGGTAAATCACAACTCTGATGAAGGATACTATGATTGGAAGCATGCCAACACATGACTCTCTGAACATGAAACATCAAAAGATCATCTTGAAGATGTATTGGCATTGGCAAGCTGAGCACGGAATAGTGGAAGAATTGATATGAATTTGGAGAAACAGTTGGAACAAGTGGAACAATATTGGTATAAAATATTACACAGACTTATCAGTGTGTTAAAATTTATCTGTGAAAGAGGACTGGCTTTACATGGTGACAATGAAATTATTGGATTGGCCAACAATGGCAATTATCTGGGTCTTCTGGAGCTATTGTCTTAGTATGATAACTTCCTATATGAACACATTCAAGAGCATGGAAATTGTGGAAGTGGTCATACCAACTACTTATCTTCAACAATATGTGAAGAACTTGTTGATCTCATGGGGAAAACAAGTTTTGAATGAAATTATTAGTCGTATCAAGTCTTCAAAATACTATTCCATTTCTCTTGATTCTACAACAGATGAGAGCCATGTTGATCAGCTGACACTTATATTTAGATACATAGAGAATACTACACCAGTCAAACGATTTGGGACATTTATGCCAAACCAGGGACACAAAGCACAGGCGATGTTTGATGACTTGATTAAATTCCTTGATCTTCATGAGATAGACATTCAAAACTGCCGTGGCCAATCTTATGACAATGCATCAGCAATGAGTGGAAGATACAATGGCCTTCAAGCCAAAGTAACTGGTGTAAACAATCTGGCAGCATGGATACCTTGTGCAGGACATTCACTGAATCTGGTGGGAAAGGCTGCAGCAGAATGCTGCCCTGCAGCTGTGGCATTTTTTTCCTTCCTTGAAGAAGTGTGTGTGTTCTTAGCCTCTATGCATTGTTATGAAATACTTAATGATATTCTGAAATCAGCAGATGGTCCAGTCACTGTACCAAAGAGAGTGACTACAACATGTTGGTCATGCAAAGCATCAAGGGTATCCACACTTCAAAAAGTATTACAGAAACTTGCAGAAGATGAGGATGAGATCCCAAAAGTTTGAAGCAAAATGTCTGTTCAAGCATATGTGTATGTTAGAAACTGGTATATACCAGTTTTCTGGCATGAAATTCTACACAGGGCGAATGCAACAAGTCATGTTCTGCAAGATCCAAAACTTGACTTGAATACTGCAGTTGCAGCTGTTATCACTTAAGAAATTTGTTGATGACAAATGTGAATATTTTAATACATATGAGGCTCAAGATGCTAAGAAATGAGGCACAATAACCTATGCACAGATGCAGAAACATCAATGACAAAGAAATGTTTGCCTTTATCCTTTGGACTATAGTCGAGAACCAGGAGCAAACCTTACAGCTTCAGAAAAGTTTTGTGTAGAGAATTTTCTACAGTGATTGATCAGTTTTTGAGCTCGCTTGATCAATGTCTGTCACTGTATGAAGAACTCTGTTTAAATTTTGGATTTTTGAGTCATCTGGAAATGTTAACTGGAAGAAATTGAACAAGTAGCAAACATTCTAGTTGACAAGTACAAGGAAGACTTAGATGGCTCCCTTGGTATTGAACTAATTTAGTTCGCCGAGTTTTCAAAGGTCTTTGAAGAAGAAAATGACTGCATTGGATGGCACCATTTTCTGTACAAACTAATCATTGAAAAATCTGTTAAAGACACATTTCCCAATTTTGAAACAGCCCTTTGTATGTATCTTGTTTTAATGGTCACTAACTGTAGTGGAGAAAGATCATTCAGTAAAATGAAAATTATCAAGAACAGGCTACGAACAGCAATGGCACATGAATGGCTTAGTAAGCTAGCCATAATGAGCATTGAGTATGACATACTGCGTGAGTTGGACTTCGGTAATATTGTCAAGGATTTCACTAAACAAAAGTCACAAAAAGTTCCTGGTTTATTGTAATTCTTTCTACCCCACACACTTTCTATTGAACTATTCTGAGTCTGAGAAACAGTATGTCAAAAATGCATATATTATTAGTAAACTAGTAAAATATGGTAAAATTTGATGTTTTTTATAATGCTTTAATATAATACACACTGTTTTATAGTAAACATATTTGTGTGAGTTTGAATTAATGTATAATTTGTGTAATTAATAACCTGCTGATTTATTAGGGAGTTTGTGGCTATGAGTAGGACAGTAAGTAGAAATGGTTTGAAGTGGACATTTGTAATTACTAATGAGTATTGATACAGCATTATCACAGCTATTTTGCATATTATGTATTGATGAATACATTTTTTTCTGAAGAGGGCCCCCATAGAACAGAGGCTGCCCAGGGCCCCCACATTGCTAAATCTGGCCCTGGCTGTTTGCAGACTTACGAGACATTCTCATTTTTATATCACAAAAATGCTATTTTTCCACCAAACATATACCAAAACAAAATGAATAGCTAAATGCACTTAATCAATAAACAGGTGGGTAGAAATGCATGAGACTGACTGACAGAGATTAGCATGAATGCGCACTTCTAACACATGACAATGTGAATGTCCTGACAGGTATGTGCTTGTCTAATTTGATGAGAAGCAGCTGCTGCAGACTCGATTAACTTGTACTATTTATCTACCAATCAACAATAAGTTTTTTACCATAGTCAGATTTGTTCCACCCAGGAATGTCCAAGACATGGTGATATATATATATATATATATATATATATATATATATAATATATATAGTGTGTGTGTGTGTAGAATACTTAAATATATACAGGGTGAGTCAAAGTCTGGAAGCATAAGAATTATACTTTTCAATGCAAATATATGCAAATATATTTGCATTGAAAAATGGTTCCTATGTTTCTAGACTTTTGACTTAACCTTTACATATTATATATAAACATGTAAATATAAATAATAATATGCATAATAAAAGATTTTATACAAAATAAATGACTAACAATAAATCTTGTATTATGATGTGAACTGAGGAATGCTGTCTCAATCTCAAAGAATTTTAAATTGCAAATCCCTCAAAAACTGTGAGTGACAGAAAATATCTGTTTTCATTTTTGTAATCAGCATAAAAAAGAAAGTAAGAATCAATCATATTTATCAAAAGGAGAAAAACTTTGTTGAACAGCAATTTAGCTAGGTTAGGATTAGACACCAGAGTTTTTAATTATTGCTCCAGCTTACAATGCCTGTCTGAGTACCTTTCACTTGCATTTAACCTAATTCTGTCATTTTAGTCACTCATTAGGTTAATTGTATATACAGTGTGAGTCCAAAGTCCGGAAACAGGAAATAATTGGAAATTATTACAATAATTTCCAGGGTGTTGGCTTGGTCATCATGGTCCAGTGGAGTGGCCTCCCTGGTCCCCTGACTTGACACTGCTGGACTTTTACTTCTAGGAACACCTCAAACCCATTGTGTATGGTCTGAAGAGCCGGGACACTGCACTTGAAGCAGTGCATTAAAGAAGCCTGTGCTGCAATCCAGCCCAATGTCCTGGAAAGAGTCCAGGTTGAGTGGGCAAACAGTCCAGAAATGTCTGGAAGTGAAAGAACATATAGAGCCCATCTAATAACATTACTTGTAACACATGTCTTTTTGCAATAAAAGTTTCCTATCCTTCCTATGTTTCTGGACTTTTGACTCATCCTGTAGATTGTTTAGTATTATTTGTAACTAGTTACTGTATTTAACTCAAGATTTGCTTGTTGTACATGCTTGGTTTTCTGTTGCTTACAGGTTGCTTAAATTATGTAGGATTGTTTTTCATGATTATTAAATGTTTATTTTTATTTTATTTACTTATTTTTTTTATATTTCAGAGGCTCCAGAGCACAACCTGCCAAATACTAGTGGGGCCAGAATAGAGTTATTTATACCACTATATTCCCCTACCCTGCCCCTATCCCATGGGTGAGTCAGGGAGCAGATTGTGGACTTGTACATGTCAAAATCAATTGAATATCATTATTGGTTCAAAAGTTATGGCATTTTGCAAGTTGACAAACTTTAACTGCATTTTTCTCCATTTTTAAAAAAAAAATTTAAATCCTTCACACTTGCCAAAAAAGGTACTGATAAACCTTCATTATATGCAGAGCACTTTTGCCCTGGCTTGTAGCCTTAGGATTCTGAAGTTCACTGAATCTACAGCATAGTCTGTCTCATACTTGGCATGCATTTTTATGTAGTGTTTATGTTGCAAGTTTTCCCCCAAATTTTGAAAATTTTAACTTTGGTTGTTCTATCCCATTTTTATTTGTGTACATATAAATACTATAGCATTAAGCAGTACACAGTCTTCAGGTATAAATTTTTTTGTACACATTCACATATTTACAAGTATTATATTTTAAATATTACTTGAAAGTATGAGCTTTCAGAATTTTAAAAATTTTGGGGTCAGATTTTCCAGATTCTGAATACTATTTTTCATTCCTTTTGAGATAACTAAAATTTTCTTATTTCATGTTTGAAAATTAAAATGGTAATTAAAACCTCAGCCATGACTATTGGCTTTAAAGAGTAAACTATAGAATAAACTATAGGTTAGGTTTATTGGTTATAATGAAATAGCCTCTTTTTCTGTCTTAATGTTGCAAATCCCATTTTTATTTTTATAATAGATTTGGTGCTGTTAGCTTTGCACAGAACTTTGTCTTCATGTGTTAAAACCCTTCCTAAATTAGTTCAGGTATATAGTACATCTTTGAAAGAAACAATAAAAGCAAAATAAGAGCTTTCTAATTTGAAAATTTTCTTCTGTAAAATTTATCATGATTTTATCAGTATAGGCCAAAGCCTGTTTTATTATTTTCAGGAGAGTATTTAGTGTCCATCAGTATAATGAACTGTTAACTAAAGAGAGACTCTTGTTAAGGAAATTTTTTTCTATTGCTCATTTGATGTCATGAGTTTCAAACTGAAAAAAGATGAAAGTGAGTGTGATCTGAGAGAAATTTATTGGAACATTAAAGATGAAGTTGATATTAAAGAAGAAGTTGATTCCTATGAAGCAAATTATTGTGAAGCAGATACAGTTGGCCATGGAAATATACGTGATGAATGGGAGGTAAGAAATAGTTATGAAATTATTTTGAAGTTCATTTGATTCTTCTGATGGATAGAGATTTTCAGTAAGGTTGGTATTTTATTTATTAATACATTTATGAAAGCATTAAATTGATGAACTAATTTTTAAAGCATCAGTAGATTGTAAGGCAGTTTTCTTAAATGTAGGAATAAATTGATATTGGAAATATGTATTAAATGTAATGAAAAGGAAACTCATATTCAGAGTGATTGGATCAAAGATGAATGGATGATAGTTCTTTCTGGTAGAGAAGAGACAGATTTCACTGATAGTGAACTCAATGTTAGGGTAAATGTGTGTTGTTTTGCTTGAGTACACCTTAGCTAAAGTAAGTCATTATGATAGTTATCTGTCTAGTTCTTGTAGTTATTCTCCACCACAGTAGTGAGGGGCACTATATATTATTGTCTAGCTTCTGTGCGTGCAAAAGTTGGTAGAGAGTTGTGTATGAAATCTATTTAATCATTATTTTGCAGTATCCCTTTTTCACAATAGGTTAGCATGAAAAAGGTAGATAGTCTGCGGTCTATACACAGAAATACCTCAAAAGTTGTATAAAAGCTTTATAAAATGAGGTTTCAGATTTACAATGCATGCTACATTAATAAGATGTCACTACCACATAAAAAACAAATTATATGGTTTGCATATATTTGTTGATATTTGAACAACTTACTAAAGTCTTATATCTTGAAGATGCTTTGAATTTGAAAAGCAAATTATATTGATATTATATGTGATGACAAATTGAATTTGTTTTTTACCTTTTCAGTCATTTATAAATTTAATTTTGAAATAATTTCTTGGGAGAACTTTCCTATTTGCTTATATTTGGGTCCCACTGTGAAAATTAAATGTTAGAATGGTTTTCTTACAAGGTTGATTTAGTTAGGAATGTTACATGAAGTGATACCTCTGATAACCATATAAATTTACAATAATTGGTTAATTTTAAGTTGGGAGTAGGGGCATTCCAGGACAAATCACCCCAAAATTTAAAAATTTGTCACCACTCTGACCTGGATTTTAATGAAAATTGACATATGAGGTTCTTCTGAGTGCTGATTTCACTGGTTCAAATAAAAAAGTTCTATGACTCATAGTTTTTGAGATATGGGGCCCCACTTTACCAGCTAACTTTAATGGGCAATAACTCCCAAACATCTTGTTGTAGACCTATAAAACTATACATTTTTAGAGTCAGCATGAAGAGATCTATATTAAATGATACCACATTCAAATGTGTAGAACAATAATGAAAATCCCCCCCCCCCCCCCCCCCCCCCCTTTATTTTTGACCCCCACCCCCCCTAGACAGTGAAATAATTTTTTTTTTTTTAATTTATTAAACTTCTATTAGCTAATTGTTAAAAGATACAAACAATAAAAAATGTGGGTATCAAGTTGCAAGATATTTTAAAAATTATTGAAAAAATATGTATATTGTACATTGAAATTTTGACATTTTTACGCAGACTAAAATGGAGAACTACAAATGATATATTTACATCCTATGTATAACTCATATTCACGCAGTCTCTCTCTCAAATGTTTGTTAATTATGCTTATTTTTATTACAAATGTACTTATTTTGAGTCAAATCATATCTTATTTTTGAGATTTACAATTGTGTATTTTTAGTAATGAAAAATGGTTAGATACTGTGATGATCCTTTACAAAAACATAAGAAAAAGATACACAAGGGTATAAGAACCATCAGCCAATCACTTTATGATCGATGTAAATGGAAACTACAAAGGAATACTGTACTATGTAGCAACTGTAGAAAATTATTGACCCAGAGACCAGAGTTGCTATCAACATCACAAAGTGAAGAGTCTGATCACAATCAGTCTTCTGAGAATGTTATTTCAGAAAGCGATGAATGTGATCCAAGTATATCAAGTAATGCCAAAGAAGAGGTTTCTCAAGTTCTAGAAAGTCTTGCTGTGACTCCAGTGACGAAGCATAAGTATTTAATGATAGGTACTTTTTATATTTATAATTTTTTTATTTATATTATTTATTTATAATGCATTTACTTTCAAGACAGTTTTTCAGCAGTTGCTGAAAAACTTAATGAAATCAATATGCTGACATATTAAATTTATTAAACTTATAAAATTAATATGTTGACATATTAATTATTATTGCCATATATATCAAATGGAGTCAAATATTTATTAATTAAAAAATTTCAGATGGTTTGGGTTCCTCAAGAAAAGAAGCAAAAGCTATTCAAACAATAGAAAAAGCATGTCGTTCTTTAAAACAAAAGCTAGAAACAAGTTTAGAAATTGAGATCCCAAGCCCATCAAAAGCTACAAAGTTGGATCATGAAACTCAAAGGTATGAATTTTAAAATGATACGCTATTATTAAGTAGAAAATACTAAACTAAAACTGAAGCTTAAAACAAAATGTAGGTATTCACCTTTGATAGTAGAAACTAGAAGCACAACTCCCTAAAGATTGGAGATCAATGGGCCCATTAAATCACTTGGAATTCATTTGGTCACAAAATAATTTTTGGTTTAATTTGATTCTCTCTCAAAGAATGCTCATTTTGTTACACTTGAAATCAATATTATTATCCAAAAAATTTAATATGCATATGTAATGTTTTGTTTATAGCTATCATACATTCATGAATTTGTTTCAGGTCAATGATTCTTCTCATGAATGAACTGGTTGAAACTTCCCATTCTACTGACAGTTATGAGAGGAAACTCAAAATATTGACATTATCTCCATTTACCATATCAAAAACTATAATCTATTTCAGACAACTGAATATTTAGTTAAGAAAAGCAGAAGTATAAAACAAAGACTTGAACTATTCCTGAAATTGAACCCATGTCAAAAGGAAAAGTAATAACTAAAGGTACTAAAGATTCTGTTCAGAAATTTTTTGAGTCAGATGAAAGTAGTCATTTGTGCCCAGGTACAAAAGACTGCCTGAGTATCAGAAATGAAAGTGGGTATAAAGAATCTGTGCAGAAAAGACTGGTGTTAATGAATCTGAAAGAAGCTTTTAGTCTCTATAAAAATAATCTAGATAGTCCCCAAATTGGCTTCTCTAGTTTTGCCAGCCTTTGCCCCAGACATTGTGTTTTAGCTGGAGCTGCTGGTACCCATTCTGTGTGTGTATGTACATTAGGGTTATGACTTTTTAATTTTTTGTCATAAATATTGTTTCCTGTATCATCAATCGATGAACTTTTGCTTGAAAACAATAAAAAAGGGCCTAATTCCTCAGAATTAAAAAAAAATGTCACCCCGAAAGCAAATTTAGTATATTAGTATTTTAAGCAATAAGTAAAACAATTAAAACAATAATAGAGTAAATGTATAATATTGTATTTGTATAATTAATATGTATTGTATAGGTATAATGTTGTATAATATATGTTTATGTATAATAACTGTGAAATAAACATGCAAATTTCTATTTATTATTGTATTAATTTTTTATTTTTTATTTTGGGGTGAAGTTTTTTAAAATATATTGAAAAAACTGTTATTTTCATTGTCAGGGGGCAAAAGTTCATAGATTTATGATACAGGAACATGAGGTTATAAAAATGTCATAACCCTAATGTACATACCACCAGAATGCCAAAATACAATTCTCAGCTTTGGGTGTCAAAGGGTTGGAATATACAACTCTTATGGAGAAAGCAGTGTGTGATGTCAACAACAGGAATTGCTTGATGCAAATATGTAATCTCTGTCCAAAAGAACAAGGTATTAAGAATTTTTTGCTCACTTTTCAAAGTGTTAATGATCCTGAATGTGAGGAAATAAAATATAAACAATGGGTTACTACAGATCGATGCAATATGGTTGAAAAAATAGAATGTGTAGATGATTTTATAAATTCATTAAGCACAAAATTATCAAATTGACACATCATCACTTTATAGCAAAGAATCAGAGTGCATTTCTAAAACACTTGAAGAATAATTTAAATAGCCATACAGCTGTAGTTCTTGGTGACTTTTCAGAAAACTACTCATTTGTAGTACAGGATACAGCCCAAGGTTTTCATTGGGAAAATACCCAATGCACAGTGCATCCCTTTGTGTTATAAGGAACCAGAAAGTAATGAAACAAAACATTCAAGTTATTGTTTTTTATCTCCAAATACAAACTAACACTACAATGGTTTACATTTTTTTAAATACACTCATACCTATTATTAGAAAATCCCACCTTCATATAAAAAAATTACATTATTTTACTGACGGATGTGCAGAACAATATAAATAAAAATTGTTTCAACTTTGTTAACATTTGTAAACATGAAGATTTTGGGCTAGAATGTGAGTGGCATTTCTTTGCCACAAGCCATGGTAAGAGTGCCTATGATGGGATTGGGGGTACAGTGAAAAGATCTGTAGCCAGAGTGAGTATGCAGAGAACATTTGCAAATCAAATATTAACACCAGAAGACATGTTTGAATTTTGTTCAAACAATATAAGCGACAGCATAGTTGTTTTTAATAAATTCTGAAGAAATTGAAGCTATGGAAAAATTTTTAAGTGACATGAAAAAGTATGCGGCTAACAGGAACACAAAAATTCCAGAGATGTGTACCTATTAATGCAAATAACATAAAAACATTTGAATTATCTTCTGATGAAGTTGGTGAGGTGAGGATTATAAGCAAAGCTTTTCTGGGTGAAGATAATGGAGTTAATCCAAAAATAGGAGAGTACATAGTTTGTATGTACAATGATCAGAAATGGTTGGGATTTGTACATTCCTATAATGAGGAATTTGATGACTGAGGTTAGCTTTTTGCACCCATCAGGATATAGTGTTTACTATTACTTTCCACAAATTAGAGATGCCACATATGAAAAGAGAAAATTTTAGGTTTATTAAGCATACCAACTTTAAAGCCAGGAACAATGCGTATTCAATATGTTTTCCCAGAAAATGAGTTGAAAAAACTCATGTAATTATGAATCAACTTGATGTAATATGTGTGTTCAATTTGTATATTTGCTGTTTATTTTCATCTATGCGAATATATCATCTGTAGTTCTCTATTTTAGTTTGCAGGCATAAAAATGTCAAAATTTCACAATACCCACTTGATACCCACATTTTTATTGTTTGTATCTTTTAACAATTAATGGAAGTTTAATAAATTAAAATGGGGGGGGGGGGGGGGGGGGGGGGGTTTCATTTTTTTCTACACAATTTGAATGTGGTATCATTTAATAGATCTCTCATGCTGATTCTAAAAATGTATAGTTTTATAGGTTCTATGGTAAGATATTTGGGAGTTATTGCCTGTTAATTTAGGTGGTAAAGTGGGGGCCCCCAAGATTTTGGAGGCCCATATCAGAAAAACTATGGGTCATAGAACTTTTTTTATGACCAGTGAAATCAGCACCTGGAAGAACCTCTCATGTTATTTTCATCAAAATTTGAGTCAGAGTGATGACATGCATTGGGTGATCTCTCCTGGAATGCTCAGTAGAGCAAAATCCTATTATACCAAAAGGGCTCTGGACCAAGCATTTTTTTCAATTAATAGATTTTCAGGGGACTGGAAAAATGGCAATTGTAATGTACATAATAAAAGAATTGCTGTTGAATCCATGAAAATAATATTTACTTTAATAAATATACTATAACACAAACTGCCAAAATAGTGCAGTCTCATCCGCATGAATATTTTTTTTGCATTAAGGTTGGTTACATTCCTGAATTATTTTTAAAAAAATTCATCATACTTGTAACACTTCCAGTCAGCAGAACCCTTCTCCTGCAATGGCAAGCTTGTGAATACCATGTCTATCCTTAAACTGATTAAGCCACCCACAGGGAATATATAGGATTCATCAATTTCCAATAAGGTCATAAAACGCTTGGCTTTCTTCATAATAAGCGGTCCAGAAAGTGGTTTACCCTCACTGTGCTACTGTTTGAACCACTTGAAAAACTTGTCTAACCCTGCAAACTTAGACTTTAAATTCTTTTGCTTTACTCTTCATTTGTTTACACACTCAGAATAAAACTTTTAATCTCTGTTCCTTTTGGTGAGAGAGAGCTATTATTTTCCTGAATAATTAATAGAACTAAGATAATAAAGTACATAATGGTTCCTATACAAATAGAAAGGAAGCTAACTTGGAATACAGTGTTGAATTCACTATAAATTAGTGGACTATATAATAGTCTGGTAGCACAGACCCTGATTTTACTGGAATCTTGCATTGTTTGTTATAAAGCAAATTTTTACATATTTTGAAAGCTTATACCACCCATTCAAGAATTCATCAGGTGTACACCTGACCCCCACTTGGCTTTTCAAGATGGCCAGCAAAACTGAAAATTCCCATATCCTGGTCAATACTTGATGGATTTTGATGATCTTGGTGTCATTTCTAGGGTTTTTTAGGATGATGAGTCATCTGGAGGGTTGCAGATACTTAGATACTTTGGGAGTCGTTTTGACCCACATTTTCAATGCTCAAGGTCTTGGAGGTCAAAGTCCACCTGAAATAAGGACTATCCCATATCCTTGGCAGTCGTGGAGATATTTGAGAGCCCAGTAAAGCCTAAAGCTTAAGGGCCAAATTAAAAAATAAAAAAAATAAATAGTCGAGCTTCACAATTATTTATGTCATTGTAAAAATTGTAAGTTGTAAAAAGACTACTGTATTTATTTTATTATTAATAAAGGCTATTCTATTCTATTCTATTCTATTTTGGTGATCTTAATGTCGTTTTTTATGGTTTTGGGTGAGACTGAGTAGTTCTATAGGTTTAAAATGAAATCAGGGATTATTTTCCCCATGGTAAGGTGAATTCCATATGCTAATTATTAGGGTGGTCCACAACAGCATTTTTTTTTGGAATTTTAAATTCAGTCACATCTGCCCTTATTCTATTCCCCCACAAGAATAACACGCCATTATCTTTGCTCTAGGACCTTTTTATGCACTTGCTCAAAATGAAACAATTTGAATAATGACTTGACAATTTATGACTGGAACATTTATTGAACAGGATAATAATGACTTGACAATTTATGACTATATTATATATATATATATATATATATATATATATATATAGTATATATATATATATATATATATATATATATATATATATATCCCCTCCCCGCGGGCGGTCCTTTCTGGGGTGGATCGCCCGCGGGCTCCTGCCTCCATGTGGCAAGGGGGGTCAGCCGCGGCTGGGGGCCCTGCCGGGTCCCCGCCCGGTTGCGAAGTGGACTTTAGCATACCCTGCTATCCTACAGCCCCCTCTTTCCTGTCTTCCCCTCTTTACCCTCTTCCTTGCCCCCTCTGTTTTTTCTGCTTTCTCTGTTCACTTCGCGCGCCCCGTGGGCTGCCGGGGCTGGTCGCTGGGGGTCTCGCCCCATGGCCGGGGCCGGACAAGTTGGCTGTAGGGTGCCCAGGCCTGGGACCCTGGGGGGCCTTGGTCTTTGCTGCCGGCGGGGGAGAACTCTCGACGCTGCAAGGGCCCCTTTTGAAATGGGGTACCTGCATGGGACGAGGCACCCACCCCCCGCCGGCGTGCGCTTGGTCCCCTTGGGCCCGGGTAATCGGTTCCCTGCGGCCCCGGGCGCGAAACTACAATAAAAATTTTCTATGGAAACACTTACCTCTAATGGACCTCGTTGACGACCCGGCTTGTGCATCTGACCTCCCTCTGACTACCTCTTTGGACCGTGGGTCTGGTAAGGGCAGTCGGCAGCCCTCGCCCACCCCGTCTGCTCTTCTTGCCGACGCCTCCTCTCCCTCTCTTCCCCAGGCTCGTGGCGCCGCTGCCCGACCCCCGCCAGTATAGCGGATGGACCTGCAGTGGACCCCCCGACCCTGGATCCCCCACCCCATATTCCACGTCCCGATAGGGACCCACCTGCTTTTTCGCCCTCAGGGGGAGGCCCGCGGCCCCGGTCGCCTCCCACTTCCGGTCAGGCCTCATCGCCCCCGGCCCCCTCGGCCCCTGGGGACGTGGGACCCGACGTCGCCGTCCGCCTTTCTCGTCTTCTCGCCCCCTCGAAGTTCCGGTGTGTTTGGCCAGACGGCTTCACTCGGCCTTAGGACGATGGACAAGTTTCCTCGTCCTCCGCCCCCCCTCCAAGCCCTCCCCACTAACCACGAACGTCTCTTTCGAGCGATCCATGGGAAGACGGGGACGCGCGTTTTGACCTTCGGCCTCAGAGGATGGCTCCATTTTGATAAGGTCGCGTTCCTCTGCCGAAACCTCCTCTCTGCTCGCTATCCCCGATGTCCTGGGCTGCGGATCACGGTGACTCCCCACCCCCGCCTCAATCAGTGCCAGGCACAATTTACGCTGCTCGTCTTCTACCCATCCGGTGGAAGACCTCAGATTGACCTCGCCTCCCAGGGTGTTTGTGAGGGTGTACCGCTTTCCCGACAGATCGCGGTCCCCAACTGCCCCTTCTCCTCGCCTGCTCCTCACTTTCGACTCACTGGTGCCCCCCGTTTCGGTATTCTGGGGCTTTGGTGAGAGACAAGCGTGGCGAATTCTCAGTACGACCATACGTGCCAGATCCTACGCGCTGTTTCAGTGTAATAGGTTTGGCCACGTGAGCAGCTCCTGCCGTCAGCCGCCCCGTTGTGTGT